>JAUTBV010175674.1:0-23581 GCA_032361325.1 Lepetodrilus fucensis | reverse complement strand
TATATTGTGATACCAGCCTACCCTAGGGCATCCTATATTGTGATACCAGCCTACCCTAGGGCATCCTATATTGTGATACCAGCCTACCCTAGGGCATCCTATATTGTGATCTGATGACTCATCAAACATGCAGTCCAAACATTACTGTCCGTTCCTCTGTGTTTAGTAGCGGCGCTGTCGCTGTAGATGTTGCTAATACATCCGCCCCTCTCTACACAAGTCCTAGCCATCAATCCACTGCTTATATTTCCCCCTCAACCCCTCGTTGTTCAGCGCGAATTATCGCAAATATCGAAATCTATACCATGTTTACAAAGTATTGGAGATGTGTAGCGTATTGACAACATCAAAGGGCTACAGTGCTACCACCCTGCAGCGAAACATCACGTCGATTGAAACAATAACGTTTGTCTATGCGTTAAACTGTTTGACGTATTTCACGAGTGGTTGACACTAATACTACAAGCGTGTGATATTACAATCTGAAGATAGGAGACTCGTGATCTATAACAGTTGTATTGAATATTGATGTATGTCGTGGCATTCGAAAAATAACAATATGTTTGATTCACTGGTACTGCTTCAAAGATCGGACCCGACGAGATACATCCCATACCTTACGTTTTCTAAAATCGATGTATAAGGGTTATCATCACTGACGTTTTATATATAGAGTATCTAACATGAGTGGTCATTCAATACTGCATTTATTAAACGAGTTGGTGAAATATCAGTTATACTCATTCTTACCAAAAAAAAAATATATATACAGTTATACACAACAATATACACACATTATTTAGTATACAGTACATCCCGGCGTTTGATTAAAATATTTTGGCAGGCTTTGGCAATGTGGAAGGTAAGATCCGGATTCGAGAGTAAGCTTATAAATAATTCAGTTCGAGATAAAACATTAAATGTAGGCTGTTTGTAGATTTAAAAAATATTTGCACGTATATCACAGTATAAAGGGCATTCCAACAACACATGTATTTCATCTTCTACAGTATCCTGACAATTAAAACACAATCTTTCATTAAAAGGTATATTTTCATATCGGCCAGTTTCAACTCGTAACGGGGCCACCCCACATCTAAATTTCGCAAAGGCACTCCTATGTCCACGGCTCATAGGGGTACGTAGGTACGACTCTTCTTTGTATTCTTCCTTGTATAGCTTGTAGAGTCGCAGTTTGTTTCTCCCGTTCCCAGTTCTTGCATGTTCCGACAGTAGCTGATTCTTCCATTCTTGTTTGTATTCATTAAAAGCAGATACTTTAACAAGTTTAATAAAGGGGCGTGGTTCAATTATATGAGCGTCATTAAAATGTGCTAGATGCAAGTTCTTAAAAATGTTTTTAACACGGTGATTCCAATTCTTCTTCGGTATTCCGTCTGACCACATGAACATTCGCTTGTTAACTCTTCTTTGATTCATATTCGTCATTGTATCTACGGCAGGGAACCAGTTATTTTATTGCACTAGTGCAATATATTGTATATTTATTGAATGGGTTTATTGCACACTCAAACTCTATTTTATGTGATAAAATTAAATATTACATATTATGTAGACCTTATTTTATGTGTTATCGTACGGACCACACATTGCAATAACAACATGCAACATTCCCCAGAGAAAGCTTACTCTGTAGAGCAGAGGCCTGTTCAGGAGGGCGCGAGTACACGCGTGAAATCACCTTGGAAACCTACATCCTTCACATGTGACGTCACACGATCACTCGCGTAAACTCGCCCTTCTGAACAGGCCTCTGGTTTGGCCCCACTATGTGCCCATGATATGACAGACATCTGACGTGCTACTTGTTATAGGAATCTGTACCTGAGTAATGGCTGGCCCCACTATGTGCCCATGATATGACAGACATCTCACGTGCTACTTGTTATAGTAATCTGTACCTGAGTAATGGCTGGCCCCACTATGTGCCCAGGATATGACAGACATCTCACGTGCTACTTGTTATAGTAATCTGTACCTGAGTAATGGTTGGTCGGCAGTGTGGCGCCAGTGCAGCCCTATAGAGGACTCGCCACAGACAAGCCAGTCCTCTATAGAGCACTCGCCACAGACAAGCGAGTCCCTCAAGAGCTGGTTGGTGCTGATGTGGAGTGTTTTTATTAAAGCCTGACACTTGGACAGTTGACGACCTTTAACGAATCTGTAGGCCCATGGAGAGGGTGAAGAAACAATAGTTATGCTGGTATGCAGATAACATACTACATTTCCCTATTATAATAGCATTATATTGTTCAACTTTCAGTTGCAAACACGCGGATACTCAGTTATTTGCTATTTGATTCAGTATGTCTCTTTAAACGCAGGGAGCGTGGGTATGGGTAACCTACACAAAACTTCCCAGTACCATTAGTCCAGGATTAGAGGAGTAATTGTAAGTGTACGCAACGCAGTTGTTCATCCAGTCAACAAGTTCCAACGTTAACATCCGGTTTATAACATCCGGTTCATAACATCCGGTTCTCTTTGATCTAGATCTACGCCCATGGAGCGTTCAAATGCACACAAATGACGACCAGTCGACAAGCTTTTGCTGTTTAAACCCATTGTGACGAGCAAGCAAAGAGAAAGTTTGATACGGCCTCAAGTTAAAATCGATATCATAGTGCACTTTAAATGTTTATCTAATTTTACTAGAGCACGGTTAATCCAATCTTAGTTAGAATCATTAGCATGGTGGTGATATCCACCATTGATTTCTCGGAGTAAATTGAAATCTAGTCATGTATGATGCGATTGCTACTACAAAACGCATATAAGCCTTGGCATCCTCACAGGGCAAGGTAACTCCGGTAAATGATATTCCTTAAATACGATGTGGCACACACTATAGGAACGTATAGATGAGCGAGTTGTCTGGGATGTTATGCCGTTGTTCACAGTAGTTAAACTGTAGCATCCTTGGTGCTCGCAGGTTTACTGCAACATTCAGCGCTACGGATGTTGCGGGTTTCTTCCTGTTCTAAACTGAAAAATCGAAATATAAGTGAAAGAATCCTAAAAGCTGATCTACACAGCAATAAAATAAGTTTAAACATATGTTAATAGTATAGCACAGTACAGACTGGTACAGAACACACATCTGATGGGAGTCAATCTCAGACCTCTACTTAAACAATCTACAGTATATTGGCTCCACACGCCCCCTAAGACCATTAACCTAACATTCAAGATATCTACTTATGCTGTATCAAGTAAATACGACACCATCGACATTCGAATATCCCAGACAGTCGATATAGCATTGGCTTTGAATTTACTAATAGTCTAATACACCTCAATCCAATAAAGTACTCCGAATCATGATCTGTAGACTGAAGCTCACTTAAAACGAGCATTTCGCCATCAAGACACGTGTATGGTCAGTATTTCCGTACATATTATCACTTATCAATTCTAAATGTTTATTTAACGCACTCGGGCATAAGCAGACACATTAGTATTATTAATAATCGTTATGCCCCCGCGTTCCCGACATCATACACTTCAGTTGTCAGTGACAATCGACTGTGCATCTAGTGTTTAGTCAGTGATGGGCACCAGCCATACAGTCAGTATTTATAACACTCGTAGACAACATTCTTCATTGACAACATAACTATTCACGACATACACAATTGACAATGATTTTCATTTAGTATACTCATCAGAATTATAAATACCCTTTTTTTCTTTTTTCTTTTTCATTGACGACAGTTATATTGAAGTATTGGGGTTTAAAGTCGCTTTCTAGAATATTTCACTAATATCACGACTTGTCAGTTTAGGGCAGGAGGAAACCTGCAACATCCGTAGCGCTGAATGTTGCAGTAAACCTGTGAGCACCGGCTGGTACTGTGCATCCTATCAATATCGCGTCAGAAAGGTAACTTTTGCAAACATTGATGCTGGGCCCCCAGGGCCGGATTTGAACCGGGAACCCTTGGCTCCGAAGTCCAACATTCTACCACTGCGCTACGTCCCGCCCATACCAGATATATCTCACCACAGACATCACACCAGAGAAATCTCACCCACATCTTACTTAGACCATCCCATCCCGTCTCTCAGATTTGATAACCAAGCAGTGTGCCGCTAAAACAGACACCAGTAATAGCCAGAAACAACCGGGATAACAGTCGGAAACAACCAGGATAACGGACTAGCACCTACATAAAGTGATCACATTGACACAAGAATGGCAATCATGGTTGTCATGGCACTCACTGTCCATCTGTAACCAGAGGCCCAGTAGCCTACTAGAGGCCCAGTGGATACAGAGGCCCAGTGGAGGCCCAGAGGATACACTCACTCCGGTATAAACATTTTCATGACATATTGATGAAGGTCCCATTCTACTTTCAGGCAGTTTATCACATAATAAACACGATCATGGAGAAATTGACACTGAATATCACCTTGATTAATGTGAAATGGATTACACTTGGACAGATACAAGAGATAGCTCTTTGATAATGACTTTGCTATGTTAACATATGTATTGGAAATTGTCTCACCTCTAAACAGAGATGCCCTAAAAATCAGTACCTGCCCATGTGCACATGTCTAATCCAGCAGGGAGAGGGTTAAAAATATACAATCTAATTATATATTTATTTGCTGCTAAATATATAAAGTATTTTAATGCTGCGATATGCAACGGAAAATTGTGATGAGTTTGTAATAGCTCATAAAGAAATATGTTAATAATTATTATCATATGGTAGAAAATATCGGTAGATGTTTTCAATTGAAACATATATTAATATGATACAATGGTGAACATTGAAGACCTTAATGTATGTGTTTAAAACAGCTTTCAATAAAAGTGATCAACGCACTTTGACAAACCATATGGAAAAAAATAACATTAATTTTTTATATACCTTGCAAATATTTCTCAGCACACTCTCCCATTAAGTTTGAAGGTTCTCGTTGTAGGTATATTAATTTTTCTAACATTTTCAAGAATTTAATAAATTTACATCAATGAGACCTCAATAACAGCATGGGATATTTTCGCTGAAACCTTAGAAGTCAATGAATGACATGCATGTGATATTGACATGACAGGTGAAGGTAGGCGTCGTTATTTGAAACTGACGATAGTACTCGGTACACCACTGCTACAACATTTCCTATACAGCTACACGGCAATTCCGTATTGATCTCGTATCTTCCATGCCATTAATATCATCTTAATAATGGATTTAATTGCAAAACGTTGCACAGATACATCCTGGGGGGAAAAAAACGCTTTACAAAAACTGCGGGTTATTGACGAGTTGCCGCGACCAATCAATAGGGTCATACTGCGAGGCAGAACCTGTGTGCTGTGTTCAAGAGGAGATAACTACGGTTTAGCCGTGTAATAACGCAGAGATTAGAATAATTAGAGATGCCATTTTCAGAAATTGGAGACATTAACTCATTACAAATCAGGCAGATACCCAAATATATTTTAATTACAGAGGTGCTACATCTCAGAACAGATGTGCAGCAATATCCGTGATGTGGCCAAAATATACGGCCTGAGTCACGAACAGAATAAAATAGAAATACGCCTGAATGTTGAATAAAATCAGACCAAAATCTTAACAAAATGTGAGAGAAAAAACAATTACATTTTTTTCACAAAAGAGATCATTGGATTGGTTTTACGTAACAAAATAATTTAATCCATACATATTCATTATATAAAATAAAATATTAAAATTTCTCAATATCATTAAATTTATGTTAATTAAATCTTATAATGCAGATGATTATCATGCATTGTCAATAAAATGTTAAAATGTCTGGGTCAGTGACTTAAAAAGAGGTTACATAAAACTGGTTACACATCTAGAAACAATCCAACATCAGAGTTGCACAACGTATACAAATAGTCCCCAACATTGTTGTACACAAGCTAGTGTTGCTGCGAGAGAAAGACAGAAGCATTTTTATTGGTCCTAAAGAAATCCATAAATATCTAGCACTCGAAGAAACTCCTTCTAAACACCATGATAAGATCATATAACTGGCTATTATGGAAAGTATTGTCTACACTAAACATTAAAATTATTGGTTTATTTATGACAAACCTAGCGCTCCAGACAAGACATGTCCTTGAGATAAAAATACCTACGTTATAACAGTGTTGATATATTTATAAATATATAAATACCTGGCCATGCATGTCTATTATCTTTTGCATATGAAAGATCTAAAGAGAGAAATATGACGTAGTTGAGATGGCTTTTCTTTAATGAGAGAACTATTCAAGTCAGCACCACGTAACAATGCAAAAATTGAAAATATTGTGAAAAATAAAGAATTATTTTTTTTAAACTAAATAAATAAAATACAAATAAAAACGTAACAATGCAGAGAACAATGCGGCACCCAGCGTGGAATACCTGACATGTACGTGGAGTGAGAAAATGCAGACATTGCCTGGCATAAACGTCATTTCCTCTCAGAAGCAGTATTCGGTAACAAATGAGGCTCAGGCATTGATTTTTCCCCGAGTTTAAATATTTTACAAGTAAACTAATCAAACAGGGGTTATGTCCCCTTGTGTACTCTCCTGCTCGAGTAAATAAAAATGTGTGCTTGATTTAGGCAGAGGGCAAGGTCAACTTAATGTCTAACATTCATTCACCAGAAACATAGGACCTTTCACTCTTACAGATTTTAGTCAGGAATTGGGTTGATTCTCAAAAGTTGTTAAAATAATTATCTATTGTTACTTGACAACCATCACAGCTTCTGACATAAAGAGTACATGAAGTTGCTGAAGTTACATTTGAGCATGTGGGTAATCAGTTTACTGGACTGAACATGTGGGTAATCAGTGTACTGACTGGACTGAACATGTTTGCCTACATTCTGGAAACTGATGAAATTACCAATAGTCCAATCATTTCTTTCAACTAGTCGACCAATAATCAACCAAATATCAAGTAGTAAAATAATAGTCAAACCTAGTCAATTAACAGTATTAATAATCTCACCCAACTAGTCAATAAAAAATGTAACATCTCACCCAGCTAGTCAATGAAAAGTACAATCATCTCACCCATAGTCAATTAAAACTATAACATCTCACCCAACTAATCATTTAAAAGTATAACCATCTCACCCATAGTCAATTACACGTGTACCCATTTCACCCAACTAATCAATTAAAAATGTAACATCTCACCTAACTAGTCAATTAAAATATAACTATATCACTCAACTAGTCAATTAAAAGTGTAACCATATCACCCAACTTGTCAACTAAAAATGTAACCATCTCACCCATCTTGTCAATTAAAAGTATATCTGACACAACTAGTTAATTAACAGTCAACCATCTCACCCAACTAGCCAGTTAATAGTTCATAAATCAACTTTTATGCTGACCAGCAATATAATGTATATTTTACCTTGTAGTCTACATTTTACATTACATTCTGCATTTTACATCATGTTTCATGTAAATCTCACATTAAAACAAATCCCACAGTGTGCTAACCTGGTAACTGGTTTGATATTCCATTAGTATAGACATATAACAGATTAAAGTTCAAGATCATGCTCAAATGTTTGTCAAATGTGGCCATATAAAGTCCAAACAGCATGAACTTCCAGGAAACAGCCATGATTCATTAATATAGTTCACATTAACAGTATACCAATATACATTTATGTTAATAAGATTACTTTCACATGTTAAATTGGAATACTGATTCATAATTTAAAGTTTGTTAAGATAGTGGTCTTCCCTGGTATTGTCATTGTTAAAGCTTTTCTACGACATGTACATATTTTCATAAGGTGTCACACGAAATGTGTGATCTATAACTTGTGTCATTCCAATCCTATCTACAACATAAATATGTTCAAATAACTACTTAATTACAATCAATTATTGATTGAATAAATATACGGGCTTGACATTCATGTAGACCACATGACTAAATCCAACATAATTAGATCTAATTCAACATTCCCTAAATGAGGACATAAATAGTAATTATTAACATCCATGTCAACCGGAGCAATTTAAAATCACTATACGTATAAATCACTTAATTAAATAGTTTCAATTATTTTGCCACAATCACCAAAAGTTTTCATTACAAGAGCAATAACCTACATTTAACATCCATCATGAAATAAATATTGTATTATCAAATTATATTAATCTAGACCAATTAAAAAACAATCATCTCGGGGTCAAATGTCACCAAAACCAAACAATTCGCAATGTTAACAACCACAGTAAAGATTCTTTTAGTAGATTTTATTTTTCAGATGATCAAATTGAAAGCTTTGACACACGTCTCATAGAAAGTGTGTTGAACTGTAATAATTCTGACATTATTTGGGGGGATGTTACAGCCGATGACTTCATGCAATGCTCCGCTATTAAATATCTCACACTGTAGACGATAATATACCTCACACAGTAGGCTCTAATATACCTCACACAGTAGGCTATAATACCCCTCACACTTAAAGAAGCCGACAATGCATTAACACATGGCTATGTAAGAGATTAATGGCGATGAACTAATATAGTGAACTCGGCGACAGGGGTTTAATTGAATACGAAGACAATTTAACACTCTATTTCTCTGCACAGATATAGGCCAGACACCGAGGAACATAAAGGGACATAAAGTGCCGAGGTTAAAAGACTTGGAAGAAAATTATTCATAATACGATGATGACATGAATGGAGTAGGTAGCTTCCTACCCGGCACTGCGTGATCAACGACATTAAAATGAAATTTGTCAAATTTCTCAAATATCAGCCAGTTGGGGGGTGGTGATATGTGTTCATAGGTGAAATATTCAATTGAGAAGTCATAGTGATTTCATGATATGTATGACAATAGAATGTCAATGGAATTGACTGTCTATCCATATGATGTCATGACATGTTGACATTGCAATATGCATGTTCATGATATTTTGTAAAAATACATTAGACGACAATCCAGGAATCAATATTTTTTGTTTAGAATGACTAAAGAATAATTAATTATTTAACTATTGTATACTAGTATTTTATTATGCATAAACTAGTATATGATTAGTATACACTAACTATTATTTTATCATTATATACCAACAATTATTTAATTATGTTTGTTAGGTTTTAATTATCACAAAATATCAATAACCATTTAAAAAGACAATGCTAAAACATTGACTTTACAACTTGATGTTAATAATGAACATTCTTCTTTCTGGCGACCAAACGTGCCTGAGAGGGTTAAAGACAGCCAGCCAGCCAGCCAGCCAGACAGCCAGCCAGACAGACAGACAGAGACAGACAGACAGACAGACAGACAGACAGACAGACAGACAGACAGACACACACACACAAATGTATGCGCGCACAGACACATACATACACACACACACACACACATACACACACACACACACAAACACACACACACACACATACACACACACACACATACACACACACACATACACACACATACACACACACAAACACACACACACACATACACACACTGTATGTATGTATAGTTTATTTCCTGTATGTAGGCCTCAGGCCCATGTACATTTGTAGTTTCACATAAATGCGGAGATTACATTAAAAAAAATCTAACCATAATAGCATATTTTACGAATTTACATACATTTACAATTATTTGAATATTTTTGGTTGACAATAATTGGTATAAAGTTTGCATAGAATACATATTGATATTTTGAATATATTTCATTCTTAAATCTGTGTATAGTGGGCATATAAATAAAAAATGAAATTCATCTTCAATCACAAGAAGAGTTCAAGGGTCACATGGTTGACTGCATGATGTGAGATTTGCCATGAAGAGACATGTAAGTATCCATGTTAGTACGTGTCTTACATTTCACGGGTGCGTCCACAAACATATACATCCTGAGATCCATAATCGCAGCAAATTACCAACGTAGTGGAAAGATTAACATCATGCTATATCACCAACAGGGTGTAAGGATTCAACTAACCGTTGTACAAATTAATCACAAGATAATTTTATTTTCAATTAAAAAATAATTAAAAATCATCCTGAAACCCAGATTTATAGGTGATGAATAAAAAAGATAAAATTGAGTCTATTCATCCAAGTCAAATGTATTAATTGTGTTGTAATAACAATAAGTATTGATGGCCAGAAAGAAAAAAAAGTATCAATAACAGACACCAGGTAAAAAGGTCATAGATGATTATTAAACTATCCCATTGGCTGTTCAAACATCCATTGTAAGGCAATTTCAGTCATGCATAGTTTATCTATTGATTCATTCAGATATACATAAATTGACTATATATAGGTAGGATAGATGTTGTGCAGCAGATGATGAGACATAAACGTAGTGTTGCCCGTCCCTAGTGTGGCCGTACCAGTTCACCTCCATCTGCTAATTGTCCTCAACTTTCATGTTCAGGCATCTACAAACAAGATGTTTAATGAAACCTGTGATGGTAATTATGTTGATAATGGCAGTGATAACTGCGGTATAGTTGTACTAGGAACAAGCCAGGTTATGACATACTGTAAATCATGAAATGAATGCGAGCAGAATATATATTAATGCGAAAAAATGCGACCGCCGTATTGTCACATTTAATTGTTGCGCGTTAAAGGTAAGACTTCGAGGAAAACATGTATGGAGACAACATTGTAATATTACCGACAACATTGTAATATGGTACTACAAGTACCGGTAAGCAAAAGTTCCACAATATTAGTAGTAGTAGTAGTAGTAGTAGTAGTAGTAGTAGTAGTAGTTATAATATTATTATTAATAATAATAATAATAATAATAATAATAATAATAATAATAATAATAATAATAATAATAATAAAATATATATATTATTATTATTATTATTATTATTATTATTATTATCATCATCTTCATTTAACTGATTTGTCATTCCTGTATGTACATAAGACACAATAACAAACTATTATTATTATTATTATTATTAATTTAATAAAGTTTTAATGGTTTAATCCCAGGTGATGTCTGTTCTCCTTGATTGTGATGTATTGTCAATTACAACCCATCAATCAATGTCAGCATGATGAGTACACGTGTCAATTAGCATGTATGTAACATCCCTCTCTGCTATTAGCCTTCATTGATGCCCCATATAGATGTCTGCAGTGTGTCACATATACATATAAGATTAGAATCAGCGTCTTTCACCAACTGCAATATATACCCCCACAGGTCCGCAGATAGTGCAGAAATAGACACAGTAGTAGGCAGACACTTCGGCAGAGATTATGATTAAAATGATGATTGTGTGACAATCGTGTCACGGTAATACAATCCATGAGCATGTCATTTCAATGACGTGGTTGTGATATGCAGACAATCACAGATATACAGCTATCATATTGAGCTAATGAGAAACTGTATTTAAAAGTATTTTACCAGGTAAATTGGCCTAAACCTTATGAGTAGTCAATAAATATATAATGTATATTTTTTTATTTACATTACTTTGTATTTTGTAATTCTTGCAAAACATGAAAATTGTCATCATGGATCACAGACAAATTGTTACAGTTCTGACTGTATACTGTATACTGATAATAATGCATGAAATATAATAGGTATACTTGTACTCTCTAGGGCTAATTGGTATACTTGTACATGGTTCAGTAGGTATACCTGACTGTTGTTTAGTAGGTAGACTTGTATTCTGTTTAGAAAGTATAGTTATATGTTGCTTAGTAAAGGTACATCTGTCTGTATACTGTTTTGTATGAATACTTGCCTAGTTCTTTAATAAGTATACTTACATACTGTTTCAGTGTACATGTTACAGTCAATATGAATTGCCTGATTTTAGACATTGACTGTAACATATATATACATGGCTATTATTTAATAGGCAAACTTGTCTAGAGTTTAGTAGGTATATTTATTTACTATATATTAGTGCCCACTATTTAGCATGTACCCTGGTCTACTGTCTAGTATACATGTCTACTGTCTAGTATACATGTCTACTGTTGATACTTCTGGACAATCATGACACACAATGTAAAGGAAAACAGCAGTGACAGTCTCCGACAGCAATCTTTGACATGTGCCAATGACATGACGGCAGGCTCCTTTCAGTGTCTGTCTATTAAGTAAATATGATCTCATTTACTGCACATGGATCATAGGAAAGCTCTGTTATGGGTGAAGTGATCTGGCACAGAAAGCCCTATAGTTGAATTATGTCAACAGATCTGGACATTCCAGTGTTGAAGGGTGCTGCGTTGTACAGGTATTAGGTGTCAAAACTGTCATCACCGCCTTAAAATGGGCGACTTAAAAGCTAAACAGAAATTGACACGGTTAGAATCATACTATGCTAAAGTCAACAGAATCTGTTTGCCGACACTTGAAATGATACCAGACAGGTAATGCTTCATCGTACTGGTCACGTTTCACTTTGTATTATTTTACAGGGTTTACGTCCAAGTAGTGCGAGTATTATGTCAGTGAAATTCTTTGGATCTATTACACATCAAAGGGCCAATATCATAGAGGAATACACTGTATAGTATTGAGTAGAAGTGACTTAAATACCTACCAAATAATCACTGTGTCAAGTGTTCATATAGAATTGAAGAGTTTAAACCCTGGAACATTTAAGATTTGAATCTGCTTAAGTTTTTACATACATCTCTGCAATCCCACTCTATTAGTAATTATGTTATATAGTGAGACAAGATAAACAAGTGTGAACTACTACACCCAAATTTACCAGGACCTGTATGGAACTAAAACTAGACATGTTCATTATACACTGCATACACAATCTCTGTAACTAGTATGACACTCATCTGGGACATCCAACCATATCATCACACCTCCACATGTACACAACATAACCAACCAAACCAATAAAATACATACAGAATTCTGTTATCATTCAGTATAAAATGTTCACGTTGCTGCCTATACTTTTCATGTGCATTCTACCATGATAATAGCAGTTCCTATCTGGTTCTACTGTTATAAGAAACATAGTTCCACTCTATCCCACACTTGCCATCTAACCCTAATAGTAAATGTCAGATTTAGACGCTGGATTCCTATGTAATGTACCATAATTACTCTAATAATTTGAACCCCTCTAATAGTTCCAACACCTAAATTAATCGCCAAAATTAACAGATGTCCGAACCTAGAAATAATCATAATTTTCGAATTACTAGTATTTGAAACAATATCTTTTTTGTTCAAAATATGTTTTTTTTAAATCCTTAATTTATGTACCATTTCATTTACAACAAAATTGTGTACTTTAATTTGATTGTTCATAATCATATGAGCACATATAATTTTCAATTTTTGTATTTTTCTATAAATTCGAACGGCTACAAATATTTCTTTTTTTCCTGTTTGAATTATTAGGGTAGTTATGGTATGTACAAGTATGACCTCATATTACAAGTATGACCTATCATATTACAAATATGACCTCTCATATTACAAGTATGACCTCTCATATTACAAGTATGACCTCTCATATTACAAGTATGACCTCTCGTATTACAAGTACGACCTCTCATATTACAAGTATGACCTATCATATTACAAGTATGACATCTCATATTACAAGTATGACCTATCATATTACAAGTATGACCTATCATATTACAAGTATGACCTCTCATATTACAAGACCTCATGGGTGAAATCTTCTACAATTACAATACACAATATGACAACGTCGCAGGAGTTGTCACATCCCTCATACTTCCAGTCAGACACCAGTTACATTATCCCCAATACCTATACATACTAGATGTCTATTATCAACATCCCTCCCCCCAACTCTCTCCCTCCCCTATTTGTGTCCTAGGTATATAAGTGTCTCAGGTATACAACAAGTGGTATAGGCACACAAGTTTTAATTGTGTGAGTCATGTGTTTTTTCTCTCTAGAACATGTGTGTGCAAGATATCCCGGCAACAGAACCTGTTATTCAGCGACAGAACTGTAAATTGTTAGCCAGGTTATTCCTCCTACATACATAAGTATATGGTGATAGTGTATATAGGTACGTCTACAAGAGTATATAGGTGTAGACGGTACATACACCCGTGTCTGACTGATAGAGCTGCCAGTCTGGACAGGTTGAGCTCGGATGGAGACGACGTTTGATTCCCTTCATTGAATTCACGTCACACTTATCACACGTACACCCCTGAAACACACTTTAACTCAGAAAATGTTCCACTTTTACTGTGTCTTCCCAGAGGTAAAAGTTGGGTATTCTTTCACGAAGCTCTCTTATCCACTATGAGACCATAATGCTCTCTTTGGTGATAGCTAATACACTGCAAAGAGAGCGTAAAGGTCTCTTAGCGGATAAGAGAGCTTTGTGAAAGGATACCCTGGTCTAGAGACCATTATGGTCTTGATATTGGACAAACACATAGACTATGCATAGGTAAAGAGGAATTCTTCTTAACATGGACATTGTCCACATCAAATGCATTGGTCAAGCAGCAGGATACCAATGAAGACATATAGTGTAATCCCAGAGATTGGTAAATTTGAATACCGGTATGTAATCCCAGAGATTGGTAAATTTGAATATGTATTGAATACAAAAATTAAACAATTCAGGATTGCAATTCAAGGTCAACCAGAAAAGTACAAATTAATCAAGCTCTGCAATTCTTATAGAATGTAAAATACCTACCAATATCCACATACATGTACAACACAGAGAGATAATTACAGTATATAGGTATTGAGATTATCATCAGATTTCAAGTTTAAACTTGTTCCATGAACGTGATGGGGACAGACTTGAAACAGGATATAAATGAACTCTTAGTCAAATTTGCATATAGCCAAAAAATATTCTTGATCTATATCGGAGTGATTCAAAAGTTAATCGACTGAATAGAATATTGAACGTTTGAGAATTGCTGAACTGTGTCCAAATATGTTTGTTGTGTAGTCTATCTGTCCATCTGTCTGTCTATCTGTCTGTCTCTGTCTGCATATCTGTCTCTGGCTCTCTCTCTCTCTCTCTCTTTCTCACTCTCTGCCTCTCTCTGCCTCTGTCTGTTTCTCTCTCTCTCTCTGCCTGTTTGTTCCTCTCTCTCAGTCTCTCTCTCTCTCTCTCTCTCTCTCTCTCTCTCTCTCTCTCTCTCTCTCTCTCTCTCTCTCTCTCTCTCTCTCTCTCCCTCTCTCTCTCTCTCTCTCTCTCCATCTATTTGTTTCTCTGTCATGTCACGGTGGCTATGAGGCAGGTATACCAAGCTGAGACATGTATGGCAGGGAAAGGGTTGATGACAATCGGTCTGTATCAAGTTCACGTGTCAGAACCACAACATTACTCTGTAGATGGACATTAAAGATATGCTATCTCCACACATCAGCTTTCTCCTGAGTCAGGTTTTCCGGCATTTACACTGTGGTACTAGGAGTTACGGTAAGACACAGAAACCAAGGCTGATACAGTGATCATATTTAAATAATACAGCTTTATCCTGAGTCAGGTTTTCAGGCTTTTACACTTTTGTACTAGGAGTTACAGTAAAACACAGAAACCAAGGCTGATACAGTGATCATATTTAAATAAATAATTGCTGGTTTATGTATATCCAGATACATACTATGTCTGAGTTATCGTCAATATTACTTATAATAATTATACAATTTACAATTCTATCTACTAAATGAATACAATGTAACAATATCACTATTTGTTGTATTATCAAAGTAATAGTCACTACTAACTGAATACATGTAATAATCTGAGGTTAATTCAATACAGTATAATAACTTCACTATCAGTTGAATCCAATATGTAATAATCCCACTTTTCACTCTTACTTTCTGGAAATGTAACAATATCACTGATAGTTGAATACAATGTAACAATATCACTGATAGTCAAATACAATGTAATAATATCAATTTTAAATTTACTTGCAGACAATGTAACAATTGACAATGTATCAATATCACTGATAGCTGAATACAATGCAATAATACCACTTTTAAATTTACTTGCTGACAATGTAACAATTGACAATGTAAGAATATCACAGATAGTTTAATACAATTGACAATGTAAGAATATCAGTATTATCACAGATAGTTGAATACAACGTAATAATATCACTCCTACTTGCTGACAATGTAACAATATCACTGATATACTTGAAATACAATGTAATAATATCTCTTTCACCCACTGTCAGTGTAACAATACCATTATTAATTGGACACACTATGACAACATTACAGTTACAATGGAGCCTCATCAGGCTCCGTCTGCATACAGTTCTAGCCTCTGATTAGAACTGTATGTGTTTGTTGCTACTTATTAGAGTAAAAACTGTATAAAGGCTGGTCGCAGTGATGCGTGCGTTATCAGATCCTGTTGTATACAGATAAGTATTTATAGGTAGCCGGTGACCTGAAATAAGATAGGGATATGTTCAGTATAGTTCCACCCCGCTGTGCTTCAATCAACAAGGAAAATAACGGTTTTCTGAGGAAGCCCGATATCTAACGGAGGTATTACCTGGCCAGACAGGTGTAAAATTTATACACTGTCAGCTTATCCTCTCCAATCTCCAGGTTTAATGTGACAAAAAAATTACTTAGGGGACAATGTTTGGAATGTAGTCATCAGGGGTCTATGCTGGCTTATCTTAGGGCTAAAGTTTACAGGTACAATAAATAAACTTCAAAGAATTACCCAGGACTAGACTTCAGCTGATTTTAGTCCGTGAAGATTCATATATCATTTTCTTCCGCCTAATAAATATCTAATGAGTTTCTCATGAAGTAAGCTAAGGTAGGAAGGGAACTGTATAGAAATGAATGATAGGGTTTACATGGTAGGTATTATAAGATTTGAAATACTACCACGAATCGTATATTATTTCCTATATGTATAGCTTTAGTATGAAGTAATGTCCATCCACTTAACAAAGGAATGGATTGTATACTATAATTGACAATGTTTGTGCATTTGTTAACGGTTTAACTAAACCTATAGTCAGGAATGTAAACCATGCTTTAGTTGGAACATCTTGTCATGCATGAACAGAGGTCATGACAAGGTCAGTAAGATAGATTCACCAGGATAATCTGGAGTATAAGAAAGGCATACATAATGTTATAGACTATTGTCCAAACTCGCTGCTTCTTTAGCATAATCTCTGGTGACTTGGCAGTATAATAGCCAGCTGCATATAGCGAGTCCTTGAGTTTATACCTGGGTTAAACAAGTACACTGAATCGGGGGTAAGCTGAAGTAGTATGATGAGTTCGTAAGAATAGAGTTTTTAAAGGTATTGCAAGCAGAAATCCTCACTTGACCACCTCCACCAAAAACAAGAATTGCCACCACCAACATAATAGTCAATCACCATAACCATCACCGCCATCATCACCACATCAAGTTAACCACCATCACAACACCAAAATCACTATCACCACCACCACCATCATCACAAAAATCACCACCATTAACAACCACCACAACCACAATCCCTACCACCAAAACCTACCATCACCATTAAAGTTTTAATAAGACTAAATTTTTCTTCAAGAAATCTGTTCACACATAATCATCATGAAAATCTTTATATCTTTGTGCTCACGAAGCATGAATGTTATTAATGTCATCCAGGCAAGTTCGTACAAGTAAATAACATTTTTATTATTTTTATATACCTACATACTCCTGCATGTCTATATCATTACCTACCAAACAAATCAAAGAAAATTAATTCAAGCTATATGTTCATACATGCACATGAAGATAGACGTAAGCATCATTCAAATGAACAATGATATGTCTTTTCTTAGGACCAAGGACAAATCAACATTATTTATACGCTAACATGTCTGGACTGCATAAGGACATCATCGAAATAAACAGTGTTCATTTCAACAAGTTTTGGGGGCAAAAATACACCAACAAAAGAACAGTTGCTCAACCTGAACTGTTTTCCATCACATGAGGTTTACCTTTTCATTATCACAAAGATCTAAATTCCATTCATTCCGAAGTATACACTTCCATCACGTTATACCTACAGACATGTTTCAATCTGAACACCTACTACCCCAGTGTGTTTACACCCCAGTTGATGTATGTACACACGTACACATATAACTGTGTTCAGACATGTGCAGATATTCAAACTGCCAGCATCAATGTATCCCTGTCTAACAAGGTAATATTAAACGACATTGGAATGATATTAGGTCATGAAATACGTCCTTCGTCTTGACTTTACTTCATTGAACTGACGTCACTGTTGTCAAATGATCCTGCCTTTAGAATAATATTCTAATTAACATGTCTCGTGTCATTCCAGACACACTTCTATCACACCAGTAACCTTCTTGTCACACCAGCAATATTCGTGTCACACCAGCAACAATCATGTTATACAACAATATTTATGTCATGCCAACAACATTGCTGTCATATCAGCAACATTCATATCACACCAGCAACAATTATGTCACACAACAACATTCCTGTCACACCAGAAACATTTAAATCACACCAGCAACAATTATGTCACACAACAATATTCTTGTTACATCAGCAACATTCCTGTCACACAACAACATTCCTGTCACACAGCAACATTACATTCCTGTCACACAGCAACATTACATTCCTGTCACACAGCAACATTCCTGTCACACAGCAACATTACATTCCTATCACACTACACCCTCTGGCACACCAGGAAACAAATCTGGTTTTCTGGTATATTTGTAATCACAAAGTATCTACTGGTACAATGCCATATCCAACATGAGAAATGAAATATGGAAACAAGACACTACCAATGTTGTGTATGTTATCGATGTGCTACTAGAATGCTACCACTAGACAATGGTACCAGTGCAGTATATAGGTTACCACTGTAGACTAGTGTGTTGCCAGTGCATTGTCACTACATGTATAGGATGTGTTCACAGTATATTATTATAATCAAGGATGTGTTGCAGCGCATCACACCAGATGAATGATTCTTAAGTGTTCTGAAGGGCATCTCCTAGCTACTGAATGAAATTGACAACCCTCAACATTGACCGTTACCTAGACGATGTCAATCAGGAACCGTTATAGATAGATAGTGATTGCTCTGTTTACATGCCTCAGTGAACAACTACCTGACAACACGCGGATAACTTCAATGAAAATATCACACATTCCACTTTACTGTATTGATATCTGATTGTAAAATACACTTCACTGAGCAATCACCCATCTAGCTTTTATTCCTCCTCTGTACCCTCATCCATCTCGCCATCTCTCTCTCTCCATCTCTCTTTTTCTCTTTCTCTCTCTCTCTCTCTCTCTCTCTCTTCTTTCTTCTTCCTCCTACCCTCCCTACTTCATTATCTCTCCAATCTCAATTATCCTGCCAAACATATCCAAACATGATACCTGTTACCATGCACTATCAATATTCGTAATTACACCTCTAGTGTCTGGATCCTCTTCCACCACATCCCCTCCCTCCCAACCCCCAACCCCCAACCCCCACCCCCCATCATGTTCCACAGGGGGTCCTAGCCTTTTACCTACAGCATAGAGTACATACACCACCAAACAGGCAGATCATGACTAGGCGGGGTGTCAAGTACGGTATAAGTAAAACGTAGATAATAGCCGTATCCTTCCAGGCTTTAACACATCCCAACCTGTCCGTACACATCCAGAGGTCACAGGTCATCAGGTATCGGCATGACTATAGGGGGAACCTCCCACAATTTTTACCTATATGGGATTATAAACCAGAGGTACCACCCACTATTTTTACCTACATGGGATAATAATAAACTACAGGAAATTGATACATCAAAGAGGTATAGATGTTGTTTGTCATTTTGCATACTTTTCGAACATGCTCTGGATTGTTGGTACTGTATCCATGGCGACGGAGATAGAGGTGACCAGACGATGTCACACCTGTATGTATTGGATATACATCAGATTTACTTATGTTCCATTGTCACCATCCCCTGATACAAACACTATAAGCCATAGCCTGCTTGTCATGGGTTCGTATCAATTAAATCAACGTATATATCCTTAATCTGCATTTTCCTGTTATCTGGGAGGTCTGGGAATAGCAGTATGATCCTCATTGATATGAATATAAAAGTATTACTATTGATAGTGATGTGATAATAGTCTCAATATTCCCAAACAGTGAGATCACGGTGGGTTTGCTTAGTGCAGGGAGGAGTCCCCGAAACAGTCAGATGTCAGTAATACGTCTGAAGTCTGAAATCTGTAGTGAAACTGATCTGATACATACAGGAAACATCAAAGAAGATCTGGGGTAGTCAGACGAGTGTCAGATCTAGCATTACCTATCATGTTAACACATTGACACATTGCTGCGTGAATGTCTATGCCGAATGTGGAGCTTACAATAGTAGGAGATTGTCGTATATATGTGAAAAATGTAATAAAATCTATTAAATAAGTCTCCTTGACTTATATATATATATATTTTTTAAATGCAATATTCAGAACAATTTCCTAATATAATTTACCGTTTTTTTCCATGAAAGGGTCTGGGACCCTGGGGATCAAACCCATGACATGAAGGTGCGTGCCTGGTAGGTATCCCCACTGTGCCAGATGGGTCAACCAGTATTGAAAATAATTACTAGTTTGCCAGTTGTCAGAGACTAGCTAGTTATATAGGCTAGTAAAAACCATGGGAAAGAAAGTAAAGTACATGAACTTCAACCAATGGATACCCTGACATTCCTGTACTGCATTTCTATTCAATGCACACCATGGACATACGCATTGTTTCCCGTATTGTTATAGAAATACAATCTCCCTGCAGTATAGGATACATTAAATCTGTATAGAAAATCAATTTCATAGATTTGCATATACTGTACTTTTCCTCCCATTGGTAATTAAGTGTTAATTTTGGCAGCATGGCATAATAGATGAATAAACTATTTAAGTCTTGAAATTCCACACCAGAATGATGAATACTATAGTACATCGGAAATGAGCATAGAAACATTCCTAGAAATTGTTTGCTCAAAGAAAGTGCAAGATTATTATCATAAATTTGTGAAAATATAAGATGTTTGTCCAAATTGCAAATTCAACATGCAAGAAAAATCACAATTGTATCTGAGACTAAGACTGAAGTATTATGTAAAAAAAATGGAACTATCCATCTGACCAGCTCACAAAGACCACCAGAGAATTTTACATAACAAAAACAAGCCACAAATGAAAACCAGATCTCATTGCAATGAAAACATTGCTTCCGAACACGGAAACAATCCACTAAACTCGTCCCGAGCTGTCCCTGACTCCATGAATAATTGAATGGTAGAGAGAGGGAATGGTGCAAAGACTTGCCAGGTCTGCTTGTTGTGCTGCAGTGAAGGGTCACCGTCTAGCTGCAAACAAACCGCTTACATTCCCAGCTTAGAGCAGGCCCCAATCCCTCAGAAATCCCAAATTGAATCAAGTTCACCATGTTCGGCAAACCGGGGGGACTTAGCTGGTATAGCCTGGCCTCTCTCTCACTCACACTTCAGAAGTAACACGTAAATGCTAATTCTGTATTCAAAATATTGTTTTCCTATAGTGGAATTCATCACACCATTGGCAAGAGAGATTAGACATCCAAGCTACTTGTAATTATCTTAGATGTACAAATTGTTGAACATTTCAAGGTTGGGCTTTAATCAATATACTACATTGCATGTAATGGTATTCAAATTGAAGGGGTCTGGCATGTTTTCTACGATTCCCTTCGAATACACCACTAACATCAAATAATACATGTTCTTCAAGAGTATTGGTTAAATGCAGCTTAACATTAACATATACCAGTAACAATTAAGTATCAACACTATTATCTACTGGTAAAATCATTTCAACACTATATAGCTGAATGTAAATATATCAAGACTAGTAGTATATAATCTACATGCAAATGCATACACCAATATCTACTTAAAAATTAATCTTGACACTAGCATGTGAGCTGCAGGGAGAAATATATGTGGACCTTCTACATGTAGGATCCAGAGATGTTATGTTGGCTCCAGAAATGTTGTATAGTATCCGTAGATCCATGTAGGATCCATTTATGTCATGTAGGATCCAGAGCTACGGAGAGCAATGTCTGTGGACCTTCTGTAACTGTCAATGATCACCTACCTTCAGATCACTCTCTTCCACATGTGATCACCTTCCTGTTCTCTTAAATATCCCAGTGTGATGATACTGACAAGTGGTGATGTCATGTATACACATGTAAATAATGTATACAGATGTAGACATCCATGTAAATATACCGTTGTGATGATATTGACAAGTGGTGATGTCATGTATAGAAGTATAAACATTTATGTATACATATGTGTAATATGAACACAAATTATGTCATCATGATGATATATGCACAATAAGTATACAAGTGTCAACAATCACGTATACATAAACATTTGTATATAAATGGTGACATCTATGTATACAAAAGTACAACATCAAATTGGTCACTTTATGTGTATACATATGTACACAGATGTAGAATATGTTTGTGAATGTGTATTGAAACAATAATTGTAAGATAATCTGAAAAATCATCAAATACCAAATATGAAACAATTATCACCAACTTGGTGTTCAATTGTAATATCATTGCACTGTCATACTGTCACAATGCAATTTCCTGAACACAATTGTATGTGACTTGTGGGGCTATACAACAGTGCTACTATTGCCCAAACTCAACAAGAAAACGTAAATCTACGTAAGACCCTACCTGTGCGCCACGCCACGCTCGTGTAGGTAGTGAAGTGCCGACACCATCTGACGTACAAATGTCCGAGACTTCTCCTCTGACAGGCGGCAGTCTTTGTGCATCTTGATGTACGTGAGTAGCTCTCCTCCAGCCGCATACTCCGTCACCAAACAGTACAACGACATCGCCTGCAACACACAAACACACGCATGTTACGCACATGACATACTGGTGGGTACCTATATACCCTCATTGCTCAGAAGACATATACAAGCTGATGACCTTGGGAATGACACTATCAGGCATCTACATGCATGTGAAATTCCTATGAGAGATTGCCCGATTTCTGGAAACAAATTAAGTTTCTAAAATGACTTATGTCTGAGATTCTTAGGGGGAACAAATCAGTTTAAAAGGATTTTTTTTCGAGAAATCGAGGGCTGATGATACTACAAGTTTGCATATTAAATTAGCATGTCATATATCGATATGCATGGACAATGGAGAACATTTGGGAAGATGACGTACACAACACAAACACATACACACATGCATACACACACATATATGTACACACACACACACACATACATACACACAGACACACACATACACACACACACATGTACACATATATACACACACACAAACACACAGACGCATACACACACACACATACACACAAACACATACACAAACACACACAGACATACACACACACACAAACACACACATACAAA
>JAUTBV010175563.1:0-23586 GCA_032361325.1 Lepetodrilus fucensis | reverse complement strand
CTGTATGTTCACCTCTATAGGGCATCTATATGTTCACCTCTATAGAGCATCTGTATGTGGTCATCTGTATGTTCACCTCTATAGGGCATCTATATGTTCACCTCTATAGGGCATCTATATGTTCACCTCTATAGGGCATATGTATGTTCACCTCTATAGGGCATCTGTATGTTCACCTCTATAGGGCATCTGTATGTTCACCTCTATAGGGCATCTGTATGTTCACCTATATAGGGTGTCTGTATGTTCACCTATATAGGGTGTATGTTCACCTCTAATGGGAATCTCAGGTTGTCTCTAGTGAGATGAGATGATGGTTAAATATTAATAATGTGAAATTTAATTCTCAATTTTCCAGATTTTGCACTTTCTGTCAAATAAGCTATCTATGATTGATGATTATGTATTCTGACAATCTGATGCACATTCAAGGATATAAGGATGAATGAGTTAACACTATACTCACCATTATCTATGGTTGATGATTATGTATTCTGACAATGTGATGCACATTCAAGGATATAAGGATGAAAGAGTTAACACCGTACTCACCGTTAACCCGTAGCAGTATGTGCCAGATAATTTTTTTCCTGCTGCTGACCTGACATTCATAAACCCCTGAGTCTTTAGGCACAACGTTCTTAATCACAAGGTTCCATTCTCCTTTGTCCTTTATTTCCTGCAGAGAATAGCGCGAGTCTCCCACGTATACTAAGTTCCCTATCGTCACGGGATTAGGATCTGCAGCTCGCCTCCATATCACCTGAAATAGACCAAGAACATTTACGTTTTTTTCACACGATTTTCAAGATATATCAGTAGCATGATGTGATCAGGAGAATTGTAATGAGCTGTCTTGAAAAAACTGACGTATTTTAATGGACAGGTTGGCAGTTCCATTAATAATAAAATAGTTCTTATTTTACATGTTATATGCCTGACAATACGAGCAATGTTCTTTTTGTCGTGATAAGAAAATCATATTTTTTCAATCTACCCCTGTTGTATTCTTCTTACACAGAAGGCATATTAGCAATGCAATCTCATTCTAATATTCCTCAACATGAACAAAGTTAATGCAACAATCTATTATATTCTCCATAGCGTTTTAACCCTCACCCCGCTACCTGGGGCCTTTGAGGCCTGGTGTCACATTCAAATTCTATGTATGTAAAATAAGGTAGCGGGGTGAGGGTTAAAGGCTTCCATCAATGATATACCATGATGTATATAACATACATATCTGTCCAGTCTTGATTCATGTCCTATTAAAATTACCTCAAAATGGTAAGTTCCTTTAAAAAACCCATGTCCATTTCTATATCGTCGTAAGTTAGTTATTATACATATTATATTATCTTTCACATGATAGAGTCAATTGAACTGCTGCCCTAGTCTGGTGTGTTTAATTCCATTGCTTAGTCTTAGATCTCGGTAGAGAAGCTCCCCAATGTCTGGCAGAGATCTTGTACATTGTCCAGGTTGCTGGGTGCTCCTGACTTATAGACATTTTATGTAGATCCTAAAGCAGATACAATTGATTGGGAGCACTTGCTCAGGCCACAACAAGTGCTGGATAATGAAGTGGACCCAGCAGTTTAATATTGTGCAGAGCCCTGCTTGCAGACATTGCACTTGGAAGGGTCTTCATCCGCTCATCATATCGTCTACCCAATGTAGTTTAATGCTATTTGCCACTGGTTTTATTTGTACTACAATGTATTTTTTTCTGTATATAATAATAATGATGTATGCATTTATATAGTGCCCCATACACCATATGTGTATGTATGTCAATGCCTTTAATTGCTGAAGGCAACCCTAAAGAGCTGTAGCTATGCCTAATCCAGCAGGGAGAGAGTTGAGAAATGGACCATTATCATGTTGTACCAAGGGTAGATGACACTGTGCAACATTTCTCCAGCCCACCACTAATTCCCTAGTGGTTCATAAGTGATTCATATTAAGTAAGAAACCAAGTACATTGGTCCTGATAACATTTTTTTTGTCATGAACAGCAGCCAAGTCTGAAACTAGGACCCTTTTGTGAGACGTTGATCCTAAGATCAGTATATTGTATACATCACCTCTGGTGATGAGAAGCTCAATAAGCTCTGTCTGTCTGGACTGTATAATAGTAGATGTCCCTCTGTCTAGGATGGTGGCTCTACCTTTGTATATTGTAATTACATTACCAGCTGATCTAATAGTGCTGGTGTCATGGGTAGAGCCATGCGTGGATCCTGGTGAGAGCATGACTGTATCCCTAAGTCCTACATGGCCAGCTGTGTCATATCCTATGTAGAGTATACATGCAGCCTGTGACCATTGGCCATAGAGTCTTCATTGCCTTTAAATTGTGTAGTACCGGTACCCAGTATATTGGATATATGGCCTTAGAACATGAGAGATTTAAGAATTACTTCTATATGGTTTTATGGCCATGGAGCTATAGAGTCCTAAATTTTGTAGTACATCTGACACATGGCCTTAGAACATGAGAGATTTAAGAATTACTTCTATATGGTTTTATGGTCATGGAGCTATAGTCCTAAATTTTGTAGTACATCTGACACATGGCCTTAGAACATGAGAGATTTAAGAATTACTTCCATGGTTTTAGTAAACATGTTTTCTCCCTTAAATAACAGTGAGCATGTTGATTCACTAAAACATCACATTCATCATAACGGCATATCGAATGAGTGGTTCAATGATTTGAAAGAGATTGCTCATATCTTGCTTTGATTCTGTAATAAAATGTTACTGTTCGTGAGACTTTGTGTTTTGTGTATGTGATGAAGTGGAATCTGACTAGCTTTAACATTCGCCTCATTGCCTTAACACTGGAATAATTACATGCACAGTAATATGCCTTGTACATTATAACTCAAATAGGCCCAAATAATTACTTTTCCTACTTTCTTGGTTGGCGTAAACCAGTGTTCAAAATAGTGCCAGTCCGCATGCCCACGACGTGTTATTTTCAGCGAGGACTGGTAAAGTTTTTGCCTTGCATGCCCGCATGTCGTGCTGTTTTTTGTTGTTGTTTTTTTTAAGATGTATTATTATAATCATTCACTGGCCAACATATGTGAGGACAGGTAACTTCTCAGACTTAACCAGTCCTCATGTCTGGCAGTGAAATTGCTGGAGTTTTATATACTGCGTAAACATTGATCATAGAGGTTATAGTTTCCATATCGTATTTTCTGTTGATTATTGAAAACAGCTAATGTATTCAATGTAGCAGATTTGACAGTTGCAAATCAGTATGATTTCTTCAAAAGTGTATCTATAATTAGGTATGTTCCAATTATTATGAATTGTATTGTACACCCCAAGAGCTTGCACATCTTTGAGAGCCCTTGTTGCTAACTACACCCATCATTTGTCAGTCAGTTTGTTCCTTGTACTATTTGTGTGCCATCCTTAGTCTTGAAGGGTATGTGTATGAGGACATCAATCTGATACTGGTCCCTTGTATTGGCACCTGACCTAATAGGGAGACATTCCTATGAATATGATTTGCCACATGTCTTCATGAGTACTTGCTTGATATGACTTTGTGCACATAGCTTTACTATGTAATTATTTGTGACTATATTGTATACTCAATAGGCATTAATGGATGACTATTGGAGAGTATTATTCCTTCTGTAAGCATGTTTTAACTGGAGACTCCCAGGAGTGAAACCTTCTCCATACTGTTAGTCCACCTGCACTTGTACTGCAGAGATCGGAGGCCAAAGAAATGAGCGGTTAGATTTGTCTTGGGACATCTAATTGTAACATGAAGTCAGGCTAACTGAACTAACTGAACTAGAGAGCTCTGATGTCAAATAAGACCAGAGTAAATGGGCCAGTGAGATATGATGTAACATACATGTCAGGTCAGGGTAACTTACAACCTGGATAACTGGACTAGATTGATATAATGTAATATGTAAGACCAGGGTAACTGTACCAGTGATGTCTGATGTGACATAAAACTGGGGTAACTGGTCTAGTGAGATCTGGTGTGACCAGGGTAACTGTACTAGTGAGATCTGGTGTGACCAGGGTAACTGTACCAGTGATGTCTGATCTGACATAAAACTGGGGTAACTGGCCTAGTGAGATCTGGTGTGACCAGGGTAACTGGCCTACTGAGATCTGGTATGACCAGGGTAACTGGCCTAGGGAGATCTGGTGTGACCAGGGTAACTGTACTAGTGAGATCTGGTGTGACCAGGGTAACTGTACCAGTGATGTCTGGTGTGACATAAAACTGGGGTAACTGGCCTAGTGAGATCTGGTGTGACCAGGGTAACTGTACTAGTGAGATCTGGTGTGACCAGAATAACTGTACCAGTGATGTCTGATGTAAAACTGGGATAACTGGCCTAGTGAGATCTGGTGTGACCAGGGTAACTGGCCTAGTGAGATATGGTGTGACCAGGGTAACTGGCCTAGTGTGATCTGGTGTGATCAGGGTAACTGGCCTAGTGAGATGTTGATGTAACACAAGACTATGGTAACCTACTAGACTAAGTGAGATCTGACTTCGACCCAATCAACATTGGTCATGAACACAGTCAGACAGTTTGATTACCCTTGGACCGGATAATGTAATAATATTGATGAGTTTATGAAGCACGTAGGGATTCAGTGGGATCTCGTGGACCTAAAGGAGCTTTGAGTGTTGGACAGGTGCTTGTTCGGGCCCACACACTTTGAATGCAGGACTAAAATAATTTACGAGATACTTGTCTACGGAGAGAGACAGGATATGTTGTCTCTGGAAGGACATTATTCTGCCACCGACGCTTCACTGGTTCTAGGACTGGCATATTGCTCTGTGGAGATGTGATAGCAAGTGTAATGCTCAGTAGTTCTAGGACTGTCTTATTGGTCCATTGAGATGTGATAGCAAGTATAATGCTCAGTAGTTCTAAGAATGTCTTATTGGTCTATTGAGATGAGATAGCAAGTATAATGCTCAGTGGTTCTAGGACTGGCATATTGCTATGTGGAGATGTGATAGCAAGTGCAATGCCCAGTAGTTGTGGAACTGTCTTATTGGTCTATTGAGATGTGATAGCAAGTGTAATGCCCAGCGCAAGCCTTGAATAGTAGTCTACCCAGCATAATATACAGTGTGTATTACATATGATAGGTTGTAATATTTACCCAAACTTGACTGAAAGCTAAATAGAATGTGGAGACTGTGAAGCCATGCAGATAATGCACTGGGTAAAATCTTCAACCTTAAAAACATTGGCAAATATTACATAGTACTCAAGAGATTCTTTAAATATGAATATATTTATTCATAAATATCATCATGATTGTTTATGGATATATTCATTCAGAAATATCATTATGCTTGCTATGGACATAATTATTCATTCAGAAATATCATCATGGTTACTTGACTGTTCCCTCTGGGATGACTCTAGCAGTCTATGTCTGTCTTGCAGTTTGACTGTCCAACTGTCCTTTCTGTTTTATCCCAAGGGAATCACATTGTTTTCACATTGTTTTCACATTTATCTTGGTTAATTATCTCACTAGGTGGCGTCTTTAGTTCTGACTCGCCTTTTAGTTGTGTCTCCAATTGCCAATAGGTCATGCAAACAACAACTATGTCTTCCTAACAACTGTTAACGTGATGGCAGGGTCAACCTGACTGGCCTCCAGCCAGAGAATTCTGATGACCATTTCTTGCAGACTATTCATATACAGTTAATTGCCATGGTTGGGAGCTATGCAGGTTGTGCCCGAGTGCTATGAATATGGTATGAAGAGGAAGTATCCGAGGTGCATTGGAGAGGTCCATTAGTGTAGATATCAGAAGTGATGCCTCGCACACCATTCTTAGATCAGAATGGGATAATTAACTGCTATAATAGAATACTTGTATGGCTTTTGTGATGTTCAGTGACAGCGAGGAGTGGGCCACCTAAAGCAGGTCTCAATGCAACTTGAGAAATATTCATATCAAGACATTAAAGAACGCAGGAAGTGGGAACGTCAAAAATACAATATGCTGGGGACCCAATTATTCTGGAACTAGGAAATGTACAAGATTGTGGAGGAGAGAGTTCAACGTATTGGCCGATATCTGTGCCCAGATGTGAACTCTTCATGAAGAGTAAAGTAGGCATCTGCTGAATATTCACAATACAAAATTCTAAATAAAGTGGAAAACAGCTGAGATTTTAGCCCTAACTCTACCTGCACAATACGATTGCAACTGTAATGAGACATTAAATCACATTAATAACTTTAGGTTCAACAGGTGCAAACCTACAGGTTTTAAATTACATCTCAATGTGGCAATAACAAATGTTGTAGTGTTGGTTTTGAACATGTAGTAATTCTTTATAATGATGTATAAAGAAGAAATGAGTTTACGATATTAGAAAAACATTAAGGTAACTGTAAAAGTCAAGAACTCAATATTATCTCAAGAACTTAGAATCATCTTCTACACATTTAATCTGATACAACTATTACTGTTTTCATATTGCAATTGAAGACATTCATCTATAAAAATAATGTTTACCAATATTTTCCATCACATTACCAACGACAGTGAGTTGGACGACCCACAGGAACTGAAGACTGCAAAACAAACATGATTGGACATTCTGATGCTATCTCCCTATTAGTTCCTAGACAGCAGCAATGGTGAGGCAGGGTGTGGGAAGGCGGGGGAGGCGGAGGTGGAAGTTGGGGAGGCGTTGTGAAACATTTCATTCAGAGCAAAGTCAGATGTAACGAATTGGGTGAAGACATCCTGTTGTTCTTATCTAAGTTGTAACAAATGTTATTGTAAAGACGAGTATAGACGTGCATGGTGTGGGATTGATTTAATTTGGTGGTAACATGGTTATCCAGTCCAATGAACAGCCCTTCAACAGCCCTGTTGCCGGCAACAGTCTGATTCGATTAATTTCATGCCGACTAACAGACACATTTAATTGAATAAGTCATAAAGTAGTTATCTTTTTTCTTGACATTTTATTACTATGTGGGAGTCATTATGATTATTTCTCAAATTTGTTAGAAGTGCATGTAAAATTAATGTTTCCATTTATTCAATATAAACAAAATCAAAGCTATTTACCCCCACTGAGAGTGAAGCTTCATCCTATTTGATGAAGAAAACATTGTATTTTCCGTGTAAAACCTTTTGTATCCAGTTAAAGTGTGATTCGAGAGTAAAAGATACAAGATCACCCAACCTGTATAATGAATCTAAACAGATTTGTTTGACATTAACCTAGGAATTCTTAACATGATTAACCCTCTCCCTGGTGAAGGCGACTTAAGTTGCCAGATCACATGCAGAAATAGAACACTTTGATTTTATTCAGCAGGGCGAAGGTTAATGAAAAGTATTCATGCTATTTATTAAGAAATCTGTTGTCTCTTGGTAACCCTCTTCCTGCCAGAGACAACCAAAGATGCCCTATGGATCAATCCAATAGGGAGATCAACAGAGTACCTACATACTCAACAACTCACCAGACCGCTGAAGAATCCCGATACGTTTCATTAGAGCTGAATATTATTTGAACAAATTGTTTGAATATTACAGTCTGGATCCAATATAGAAATAAATGGTCACTTATTGATGTTAATCTGATGACGTGATATTGACACAGCCAAGCTATTTCCTGTTCATCGCCACAAAATTATGAAGCCATCATAATCAATTACTAGTAGTATTGGAAAATTGTATTAAAATCAACAAAAATCAAACTTTAATATGACAGCACGTCATTACTCCCCTTCGGCTTTCATGCTATAAATCAATAACATACGCCTAATGAAATACGTGTAAGTGTCTTGTGTTAACATAATCATGAATTATTATTTTCATAAAGTGGTCCTGTTCTTGTTTCATTGGTGGATTTAGTTTTTATTAAATGTCTTGCAATCAATAAAACCAGAGCAGTGTACCCATCCCATTCTTTATTTTGAGATTGCTAATAAGTTACCTGATAGTCAAAATACATCATACATCATTGCATAATGGTAAAATATTCCCACTGTCACATCATCACTAATTTAATTAAACTAATTTGTCACCTTTTCCTGTCAGTTTTTAGCTTGTCAGTGAATTTGGTCTTAATAATATGTGATTCTTTATCCAGGATGATATGATTTTAAACATTTTGCAATAGGAAATGTTTTCAGGTGTTGATATGGTTGTAGTGAGTTTTCTTCCATGCATACATTTCATTTTCCTGCTACCTGTGTATCACTCATTATCACATCTATGTGGGCATCTCCAGTTGCTGGCAGCAGTAATAGGGTTAAAGAGGGATGTCCAAAGACCCTGGGCCCTTTAATCTCGGCTTACAACAGTAGCTCCTGAGGTGCATTCAATCAGTACAGGGCTGAGTAAGCCGCTTAGCTAAACTGGTTCCCTGTCCCATATACGGTTCATACGACTCTTTAGACAGTGGCTAGTTTGTTAAGCCACTTTCAAGCCCTTGTTTCTTTGAACGTAACCCTGGACAGCCAGGGCTTGATTTGGGAGGTTCTGTGGCTATTTACAGTGTCGTGGCCAAGTGTTATCATTAGATACCAACAGCCGAAAGGCCATGGCAAGATTTACAGAGACATCTTCATACTTGATCCACAAATATTGCCCGGTTTGTTGAAAAGGGGGTATTATTTGGTTTGAGACTTGAGCATAGATGTTAGACTTTGATTAATTGTTCCACAAATCAAGCTGGTTTGCTGGGATGAGGTCTCATCAAGATGTTTTGTCATAGAAGCAAGTATTGTGCCTGTACCAGTAATTTCCTAGAGAACCCTGAAGACCTTTTCACCAGAGAGGTGGTACTGAACAAACAAATATCATAGATCATTGTGTTGTTTGGTAAATAGCAAAGTCTAGGTCTGAATAACATGTGATTCTTCATCCACGATGATATGGTGAGATCTTAAGCATTTTGAAATAAGATAGGTCTTCAGATACAGGTATGGTGAGATGTTTGAGCATTTTGCCAAGGTTTTTCATGTTCTGTTGCTTGAAGGTGTTAACGATATACTTGATAGTATTGGAAGCAGTTTTCATATAAGTAGCATTCTGAGTTACCAAGGCACATATTAGCTGGTCTCGGTTCAGATCAATGGCAAGTAAATACAGCAATTTGGCTTAGTGTGCTAGGAAAACACAAGAGTGTGTTAGTCACATGTAGTAGGCTTGTAAACGTATTTACTATCGCCTTCAAGTGCAATTTTTCTCAGACTTTTCAAGAATATAGTCATTACGTTTAATTCCACTGCAGACACTTTTCTGGCAGAGTATTGATGTTATTGGTATTTGTAGACTTTACATATGGCCATGTGTCTGGCCCAATCACTTCTTCAAAATATCGCAGCTTGCAATTCCCAGAAACTGTTATCCTAACAACTTTCAAGTGCAAACACATCAATTATGACATTGTTGCTGAACAAACTTAAAAATGGATTGACTGCGGAATTACAGCTCATTTCAGGTCAGACTTTACACAGTGTTGTACAAGACATTTGAATGCCAGTGTGAACTAGATAACTCAGTTATTACATACAGAATTTAGCCCTCTATAGAGCTGTGTGATGACTCTCTGTTAAGTATCGGAGAATCTACGTCTGGTATAAGAACCAACTTAAGTATCATCGTCTATTTTAGAATCGTGGTGTAAATGATGAAGTGGTCTCAATCATGAAGGATGGGTTTTATAGCACTCCTGTCAGTATGTGAATCTCGGTGTATTTTGGTCTTCATTTTATACATCATATACTTTTTAATTAAATGCCCTGTAGTTGGTCAAGTGTATTACTCCGTGAAAATATCTATACATAAATATGTCTACCCACATAGTATATATTATTAATGACAAACTTATCATCTATGGAATTGCCACTGGCAATAGACCCAGACAAAAACAATCCTTGAAATACAATACACTAAATCAATGGGTGACGTTTTGCTCATCTCATAATATTTGATATCGACATTCTGTTTACGTTGGATGAACACAATGATCTCTACTTCATTAGAAATGCTCATTTAAAAACTGTATTGAAATTCCAGTTTGCGGATATCAGCTCATTGGCCTGAGATCACCTGTGTGAATTGGCATAGCACCAAGCTAACTGTAACTGTGATCTTAGTCAATAACTACACCATTGCTAAAGTTCCCCACCCATGCCACTCTGCATAGATTCCTAATCCTGGAAAATCATTCTACAGTCCCTGGACAGCCATCCTACAGTCCCTGGACAGCCATATTTCAGTCCCTGGACAGCCATCTTTTAGTTCCTGGACAGCCATCTTTTAGTCCCTGGACAGCCATTCTTCAGTCCCTGGACAGCCATCCTACAGTCCCTGGACAGCCATCTTTTAGTCCCTGGACAGCCATCCTACAGTCCCCAGACAGCCATCTTTTAGTCCCTGGACAGCCATCTTTTAGTCCCTGGACAGCCCTTCTTCAGTCTCTGGACAGCCCTTCTACAGTCCCTGGACAGCCATTCTACAGTCCCTGGACAGTCATTCTACAGTCCCTGGACAGCCATTCTACAGTCCCTGGACAGCTATTCTACAGTCCCTGGACAGTCATTCTACAGTCCCTGGACAGCTATTCTACAGTCCCTGGACAGCTATTCTACAGTCCCTGGACAGCCATTCTACAGTCCCTGGATATCCATTATACAGTCCATGGACAGCCATTCTACAGTCCCTGGACAGCCATTCTACAGTCCCTGGACAGCCATCCTACAGTCCCTGGACAGTTATGGTATTATACAGTCCCTGGACAGCCATCTTTCTGTCCCTGGACAGCCATTCTACAGTCCCGGGACAGTCATTCTACAGTCCCTGGACAGCCATCTTTCAGGCATATTACGTAAGACCCATCAAGCATTGGTTCCTATGCTTCAGCCATGGTTGCTAAGTCATACATATTTACATTTTTGTTGTAGGCTCTCATCCTATGATAACCATATCAATATAAGATTACTGAACTACCTCATAAAATGGCACCAAATCACAAATAAATATTTATGAATATTCTAACTAAATATATATTGATAACCCATAAAGAGTTGCATGTATAAAATTCTAATCTATAAATGTTACATTTGAAATTGAAATGTATTATTCAATGATCTGGTTATTGATGTTATATTGAGAATGTGAAAGAAGCATGCCTAGGTCATGTTGTTAACCCGCAACACCAGATCTGCTCGTGTCAAGGCCGCCTATCCTCGGTTGAGGTCAGTTTTACAGTTGTCGGGAACATGTGTTTTTATATCTGGGAATGTAGTTCAGTTGGATGCTCACAATTACTCAGAATTAGCCTCTAGAAGTGATATTGAAGTGTTCATGATAGTCCTTTTTCTGCAAGGTGCAATGCCTTTATTATTGTTTGTTATAAATGTACTTTCAATTTATGACATTAATGATGTTATATGATATAAATACATGTACTATAAATATCAAATCATTATTTTACCACTTGAATTACAAATATTTGGACAAAAACTACAATATAATGAATCAAAATAATCACACAAACATCTTAGATATGTTTTATATGCTGTAAGTACATGTACTATTGTCTGCTACCTTGGAAACATAAGTACTATTGTCTGCTACCTTGGAAACATAAGTACTATTGTCTGCTACCTTGGAAACATAAGTACTATTTTCTGCTACCTTGGAAACATATCTACTATTTTGTAGATATGTTTCCAAGGTAGCAGAAAATTCACAGCCACTTACCAGCAGCTTATTCTAGCGTACATTACTTGGTGTGGTCCAATTTAACTCATTTGACACAAATTATCTTTTTTGAAGTCTCTCGGGACCAGAATGGTGACATTTATGTCTAGCTGGCATCATGCCTCTGTCAGGTCACCAGGAGACGGATGACAGTTTGACGTCGTGGAACTCACTTTGCATCTAAAGTGATTACATTTATTCGTAAAATTCTAAATCGCACTCTGTGGGGTCCCAAACACAATGATTGTAATCGTGAATAGAAGAAAGGGCTCAATATTAGAGAAGGTGCCATTTCGGTGCCCATTGAACATGCTTTGATATTCCAGCAGGATTGGGTGCATGTCTGGAGGCGGTAATTGTGTCCGGGAGGTGGTTGATCTGGTGCATGGTAACAGTTTCATTCAGATGATGAATACTTGGAAACCTTTGGTAATGGGTCCACAGATCAAAGAGAGCTCTATGAAATACTATCGATCCATGGGACCAACTTTGAATTGTGTTTGTGGTACAGTTTGCCGGTAAATCCACACTAAATGGTAACTGCGGATGCAAACTAAATGGTAACTGCGGATGCTTGTCTAGAGTTAGCTGTTGGTCTGTGTTGATGGATGTGCTGGAGAAACCTGTGTGTTTTTTTATACAAATCATTTGGGTTTTTTTCTCTCTCAATAATTTCTTTTCAACTTGGAATGTGAGTTTAAGAAGTAGCCACGCTAATCATGTACCACATTTCTAATCATGGGTTAGTCATCCCTGCACAAAATCTTACCATCATTGATAACATTTTCTTAATTGTTTTGTTGAGATTCAGCCATATGTTATTATGAGAACCAGTCTCAAACAGATATATATGACACTTAAAATATATATTTACAGGGAAATAAAACATTATTGTTCGGTGATAATATGTACACTGTACACAACAAATATATTCTCATGCCATCTCTGAATATAGTCATATGCTAATAAACTGAATTTGCCTTTAGCGGATAAATACAAGTGAATAATTTGTTACACTTTTATGATTCATATGATATATATTCTGTGTGAATTATGTACATAAATAATTATTAAGTATTACTTTTGCATTTTGCTTATAATGGATTAATTCAATTTCAAGTTCAGTGAGCTACTTGAAGTAGACCTCACATCTGTTGTTTTACAAGTCCTGTGGTAAACCAATGTGGCATTTGCATGTCTAAAAGTATCTTGCAGCATTAGTATATGAACTAATCTGTCAGTACTGATTACCTACTGAAACTTAATCCATCGACAACGTCAAACGATGGGTTGGATATACTCATAAAACATACTGTTATTTATATGTGAATATCAAATGGAGTGAATGATGTGACAATTTATTTTGTTTCCTAATATAATTATTCGACATGAATGGAAGAAAATATTCTAAATTTATTTGTGATGAATTGACAGGAACATATTAGGTATCTAGCAAGAATTCCCTGAGGATGCACATCCCTAGGTTCCAGATCTTGTAGACCCATTAGATGATCTCATTATGGGCAGTAGAATCCCTAGAAACATCGAAAATACTGGACCACATGGCAGGTTGCATGCTATTGCAATCCGATCGATGTGCCTTTGAAATTTACAATGTAATTAATCTGCTCGATAGTGTGACTGACTCTCAGTTGACCATGAGTCTAGCCATGGTCCATGGAGACCCCAAACTGCCAGACTTTAAAGAACAGTCTATAGACATTGCCTGTTGATAGCCAGTAAAGAGAGTCTATAGACATAATTGTCTGCACACCTCAAGCAAGGATAATTGTCTGTTGATGGTGCTAGGGAACTCGAGGTATCCAGGACGAGATATATTATGTGTGTGTATAGTCTTGGGGCGTGACACCACAAACTATTTTTTAAATAATACATGCTATGAAATGTGATTTTGTATCTAGAACATGAATTGCTCTAGATAACAGACTGTTTAATAAGAAGAAGGTCTTATTTGGGCAGCAACTCTTTGACATCTTGAGTGATGACAGGAGTCTGGGAGGACTGCTAATTCTACAGTTGAGTAATGCTGGGGTTTAGGGTGATACTGGTGTTTTAGGGGTATCTCGCTCCACTCTTTGCACTCATTAAGTGCGGCTGTCGTTCACAATGACGTTGCACAGAAATTGGACATAAGCCACACTCCTCCATCACAGATATGATTGGTTTTGGTTTCTGGCTAGCACTGACCACAGACCCCAGATCACATCATCCCCAACCAACACTCTCCCAACACTCTCCCAACACTCTCCCCAAACACCAGCTAATGATGACATGTCATCGGCACTGTAACACAAGTCAGATAGGAAACAGGGCTGTGTTCCAGCTTTCAGAAAATTGCACATCAAAGACTACTCAAGAGCTTTGGAAAACTTTAAAGACTTCCCTGAAATCTTTTATATCTTGTTTTGATCCCAAGTTTTTGTCTGAATTTTGTCTGCATCTCTGATCGGAATCCAACTGTCAGTGTATTCTCACCTAACTGGTTGTCAGACATAACTGGTTGTCAGACGTACATTACAGCTATATCAACTGAATCAATTATAGCAGTCTGATGAAAGCTTGTTTAATCCTCTCCATGCTGAAGGCAACCAGAGATTCCCTAAAGAGCAGTATACATGGTATATATGTGCCTAATCCAGCAGGGAGAAAGTTAAATGAAAACGTGATTAGTTCCACCACCAATAGTTTCTCGAGGCATGTTCATGTTGGATGACACTCGCTTATGGTCTCTCAAGATATTCCTCATGGTTTGGATATACAATTTCTCTTGTAGTCAGGAATACAGAAGACCAAGCAAGCAATTTCTCTGTTGAACATTCCTGTGGCTTTGCTGTTCAGTTGGACATGACTGTGTATTGATTTGATTGGCTGTTAATGGATGAACTATCCTCCATCTTCCAAACTACTGGCTGGTACCTAGCTGTGTCTGATCACGGGGAACACATCGTTACACAATTAAATTAAGCGACCCTGTAATTTGTTTAATACCTACTCCCATATATTAGTTTTCTTTGATAGCATTGGTTAAGGGCAGAGTTACATAGATCAATGTGTCTTAGCATCATCGTTTAGCTGGATATATGAAAATGTATGACATCTGTTGGTGGGGAATAGTCTTATCCTGATGCAGAGTCCTCATCCATGGTCGTCAATCCTATATATATTAATCATTGATAGATGGTTGGGTGGGTGGATTGATTGATTGATTGATCATGTTGATTGATCAATGGATGTATAGATTGATGTATAGATGGATGGATGGATGGATGGATAGAGGGATGGATGGATAGATAGATGGATGGATGAACCTAGATAGAAAGGGATGGATGGATATATTATTTGGAGTCTATATGTGCATGCCACTGACTTGTAATCCATTCAATAATATCTAGCAGCTTACAAATGCTGGATCAATCATTAATACATTTAACCCTCTCCATGCTGAAGGCTACTGGAGATGCCCTAAGAGCTAATCCAGTGTCTTAATTCAGCAGGGAGAGGGTTAATGTTACTCTCAAAGTCGCCACATGTGGGCCACAGCATGCATAAACAACAGTGATCACAGAAGTGTAATCACCTGTTTCAAAATACTGTCAACTTTGAATAAATGACACGTGTAGAGTATTGGGCAAAAAGTTCCAAGTCCCGGGTGTATACTTATCATGATTTATGGTCATTACCCAGTGCAAACCAAACCTGCTTTCTTTCTTCTACATGCACATGTGCAGTTAATTTCCATAGTGAAAGTTAATTAGATTTACTTTTGATTTGAAAAACTCTAATCTTATTGGAAACCATGAGACGACATGTTAGAAGCTTCTGTAAATTGACGACAATTTGTGTGATTTTCCTCCCAGTAGATACACACACTGCTGGCAGCTTGTAGTTAAGTGGACTCCTGATTAGCCAACTTCTTCAGCTAATTCGGGTCTAATGGGCTTCCATTGTCAGGCATCTCTGTTGAGCTTCGCTGTTTGATATCTCGCAATGTGTTTTGTGTCGACTTTACAATTGAACTTGCAACCTTCTCTTATCTATCAAAACCTTTGCCGTACATTCAAAATGGAGTCGTCCAGCTTTCATCATTGTAAATCCCCATTCTATCTAGTGGACAGACAATGATTAATTTTGAGTTAAAACGGCACTTGGGGGAGTAACAGTAATCTAGTAATCCCTTTACTGGGGAATTAATCACATCTCTCTTTCAACAGGATGAACAATTTATATTTTAAATTACCCAAACTCATTTCAAGTTCTTCGAAACTATTTTTTTAGTGTTTTTCCCCAGACATGCAATGCTTCCATCAGAAAGGAGTTCAAAGGGTGTTAAATAAGAGCCTTTCAATCTGCGGCACATCAACTGTACACACTGTTACTTTCTGGAGATCTCATGACAAATGTGTGGCTCATATGTGTCAGGTATGTGGATTGGAACTCGTACAAACACCTGCTGAAGCATCCTAAATGCTTCAGCAATTGGATGTGCATAAACATTAGATTCAAGGCAATAGAAGTCTTTTTCAACAAGTTCTATAAAAAACCTATCTTAATCCAATAAGTTGGAGGGCTTCATGGTGGCTGCCAGTTTAACGTGCAGGGAAGATTACATCAAACACAGCCATGTATGCATTTGTATGTATTCCTAGTATAGTTACCACATGCATGCACACACACACACACACACACACGCATGCACGCACTCACAGACACACACCTGTACATGTTTTATAACAAACTCTTAAGGCAATGTAGGCAAGAAAGGTAGGTGGGAGATGTTATGGACTGAAGAGGTAGATATTGTGAATTGAAAAAGGAGTAGTTATGGACAGATTTATAAGCTGTACTTGTACTTACCGTTTTTGTACCTAAATGTTGTATAGAGCACTGTAAAATGGCTGTGTCCCCCCTGTAGTATGTTAAGTTATTCGGACGGTGGTTGAAGTATGGTATCCCAGTTCCATCATCATAAAGGCCATATGCTGCAAGGTAAAGATAAGACAATGTAACATAATGACATCAAGGCCATATCCTGCAAGGTAAAGATAAGACAATGTAACATAATGACATCACAGCCATATGCTGCAAGGTATAAGACAATGTAACATAATGACAACATGGCCATATCCTGCAAGGTATAAGACAATGTAACATAATGACATCAAGGCCATATGCTGCAAGGTATAAGACAATGTAACATAATGACAACATGGCCATATCCTGCAAGGTAAAGATAGACAATGTAACATAATGACATCAAGGCCATATGCTGCAAGGTGAAAGTAGACAATTAAACAGTCACCAAGGCCATATCCTGCAAGGTAAAGATAGGTACATGAATGACATAAATGACATTACATGCACTGCAAGGTAAACCAAATACTGCAATGGAAAGATGATGTTGTAACATACATGTACATGTGAAGACATTAATGTCATATATACTGAAATATATGGAGACAATGGCTTCGGTTTCATTACACTTCGGATATGTAGTATGGCAATAATAATAATTTTTATCAATGCAATAATACAAGAAATATTGAATATCTGTCAATTATTGGGTCAATATTGTACCAATATTTTCCATACTACTATATCAAACTGTGGCTATTTTAATGCTCTCTGTGATCAATACTGACATGTATTTGAGAACATAATTCATGAGAAGTTTTGTTGGGAGTTAAATGACAAGCTGTGGTTGAACTGCAGGTTTACTGCTACTTTGACAGTTGATAAGTGCATCGTCCTCGCCTCAATTTATCAAAGTTATGTCCAGCAATTTGCTATCATGTGACTGGTGGACCAAGAAAGGTCGTAGTTAATCTCCTTGTTTACACTGCGTCCTTCCCATGCCGAGATTGATTGCAACATTTACGACTATGTACAAAACACTATTAGCCGAAAATATTGAATTGAAAATACGTCTAGGAAATATTGGATGCTATGAACCGGTCATTGATTGATGTTAATGTCACAAGGTTGGCCAGAGATTGGGCATTATGAATTGATAACAAGGGGAAAAAACTGCATCAAAGCATGTAACCATTTTTGGTTGGTGCGGTGATGGAGTAAGAGCTATTGATTTCATATCAGTGTACTTAACATTGTGAACAGGAGTGACAGTTGAAATTGAGTCATCATTGACATAGCTTAAACACAGGTCAAATTTTATTAAAAGGTGTTGCCATTTGAGAGTTCTATCAATAGCGAGGTCTTTTTCTCATCCTCATTCCTTTAGAATATGGAAGGACTTCAGAAAGTGCAGAAAAAGTCGGAGTTCAGATTCTACATTTTGATCTTACTCCTCAATACATTGTATTAACGGGTTTTTGGAATCTGAACCAGCTTCTTGCTCTGAATTAAATTAACTATCAATAAGGAATCACAACATTATCCAGAGGCAGATCGGGAAATTTGAAAAGTGGCAGGTTCCACTTTGAGATGTTATTATCTTCAGCGAACTTTCAAAAAGTTGACTTTCAAATTTTTATGTTTCCAATGATGTTTGTTCAAAGAATAACTGATGAGCAGTGAAATGTTAACATGTATTTTTAATATCATACATATCTCTCCATACTAGATAAGATAACCATGTCATAAGAAAAGCATTTATTTTGAATATCATTGTGAATATGGAATTTTAACGTTGCTGTGGGAATCTTTCACCCATTTGTGATGATTGAATATCATACATATCTCTCTATACTAGATAACTATGTTATAAGAAAAACAATGATTTGCCTGCATGCTAATGTATATTCAGTGATAACCAAATAGCTAATTATTTATCTAGAGATAATTAACTTTCCTGGTATTAATGTTTCATTAGGATGAAGAGTTTGGTACAACTTAATCACTCTTCTTAGCTGTTAACAGACCGATACCAGAGCTTCTTCTTCGTGCCATTTGTCAGCCAAACCAAAACCGCCCAGATCGGAAATACATGTGTTTAGATCTTGGGTGTGACAGATCACATAAGTCTTTTCCTATTCTAAATAGGATTAAAACTAGTTTTTTCCCTGTTGTACAGCCATTTAACTGATACCTTTCCGAGCAGCGAGAGTGAAATACTACTTTCCTGTGACTGTGTCTCTTAGGAAGATCTGTGGTGAAACTAATTCTGCAAATGAATCCTCCCTATCACCGGGCTTGTGCTGGAGGGTGCATATTTATATGTAATTATTCTGTAGTTGATGTGTGAGAAATGCATGCGAGTAGTGTGCAGATGGTTCCTCCTGGGAAATCAGATGTGTGTGTATAATGCATATCACTTGGTTCTATCTAGTAGTGACTCACTGGATCCAAACCTATACCTGTACATGCCATGTCAAACTTTCTGAACATGTCCTGGTCTGAGGTGGTTGGCGTAAACTTTACTGACTTTAATTGGTCTGAATTGATAGGTTTTGCTTTTGCTGGTAAATTTACCCAATAGATTAGAATAATTTGTTGTATAATAAAGCTTCTGGGTCGGTATTCATAAAAGGGTTTAAGTCAGTTGTTGCTATATATTGAGCATCAAAAACTGACTTAAATCCTTTTATGAATACCGGCCCTGAGCTATATTGTCAATAATAACAAAAAATTAGGATAAGCAGTTCAACCTAATAGTAATATATTCCCAGAGGTGTAAAGAAGGTGCACCTCTGTACTAGTTTCAATGTAACATAAAATTTACATATTTATATGCTAATATTAACCAACATCGTAACCTTAGAACAACATCTTTTGTGAAGATTTCAGAGAGAGATGTGCTACCATAAAGACCTATTAGCTCAATGTTCGCTGGTTTCTGAAATGAATGTCATTGTGAAACCTATATTGCCATTCCTGTAATCACAATGTAATCATGTTAAAGTTGCATCAGTAATCATGATAACAGATACTAGTAACAGAAATGTCATTATGCTACTGTTACATGAGATGTATCTTATACTCTTATATATACAACAAATTGCTAAATAAGAAAGCTTGATTTACACCAGAAGATTCAATAATGATGTGTTTGTATTGTTGAGTTTGATACCCAATGCAAGACACCTGGGCCGGTATTCATAAAAGGGCTTAAGTCAGTTTTTGCTATATGTTTGGTCTTCAAAAACTGACTTAAGACCCTTTATGAATACCGGCCTTGGGGCCATATTCATAAAACTTAAAAGGGCATAAGTCAGTTTTTGATGATCAATATATAGCAAAAACTTTTATGAATACTGGCCGTGGCCCCGAGATTATGAAACTTTTCTGAGTATGATTTCATACTCAACTCAGAATGTTATTCATAAAACGTCATGTTTTTTAGCATAGCACGTGCGTTGAGCACAAAAACGTACTCAGAAAGGTTTGGTGATGTCGGGTCCAGGTGCAGTTAAAGTTGTCTGGTGCTGTTCTTCAGCTGGGTTTCACAACTCATTAAGGCGTTTAATAACTACCAGACACAAGACACACAAGACACACAAACGCTTTCAGAGAATAATCGGTAGCAGGTGAAAGGTTTGCTGTACAAGCACACTAATGTGATGGTTTGAGAGGGTCGGACATCGGAATTGTCTGGAAGTCTGTGGGTGCTGACACACCTGGTTAAGCTGCTGCAGCTCCAGGATGAAACTCGACACCTACAGGTGAAGGAAAGGCTAGAGAAATACTCAGGGGGTTTGCCAGTGTCGAGTCAAGAAGTATCCCAACATCAACTGATGTCACAGAACTGGGCTAACGTAGCATCGAACAGCAACCTATGTCCTAGCATTGAACGATCTTGGTAGGTTTGAAACCTCAACGTAACAGGCATATATTTTATTGGATTTCAAACCAAATTACTGGTAGCCAGTAATTGAGTTAGCATTCTTATCTATGTTGTGTCTTCTATTGGATTAGGTACAAACTGCTTTTCAGGACATACAGGCACACCATTGGCAATGATTTAACTCTTTATCAGCCGTTGGTGTGATTTAGCCCAGATATGCCAAGCAAACCGCTGCTAAGTGATAATTGCTTTATGGACGTGACAATTTTATCGAGTAGGCAGCAATTACTCAGTGTGTGCGAGTTGCTATTGGCTATCAAAGTCGTAACGAGATAATTTCATAAAGTGAAGAGGTGTCCATGCTGACTTCTTCAGAGTTGCCAATGGCAAGCGAACACTCTCCACAAAGATTGGACATTTGTGCCAGTTATTCCTCCTGTGTTGCTGGACAAAGTAGGGTAATAAAGTGGATTAGATGAAGTGATGGCAGGTATGCATACTGATCCAGGCTTAACATGGCAGTAGGATTCCTCTAGTGTTAAAACCATTGTGGTAGTCCTATGGCCTTCGTTTCAAGTTGCTGAATAAGACCATCCTGAGTTGCCACATGAAGTTATGTAACATCATGCCTATTGCTTGCTAAAATGTATTGCATTGGGTGCCAATGTCTATAGACCTTACATGATGTTGCTTGGATCCTTTTCACAATTCACATGAACATATTTGAATTTAGAAGTTACTGTTTGGTTATCTTCCTAAATGTTGCACACATGCCACTGGTATGTCCTGACTAAATCATGTTATCAGTCGTAGACATGTGTGGACTTGTGCAGTGAGAACTGAAGTGGCTAGGTAAACAGATGGTAAAATGTACTTGTTAGCCATGGATAAACAGAATTTCAAACCTCGGACCTATAGATTACAAGGTAGAAGCACTAATGCTATGAGGTGTTTTTGGCAGGAATTCTGCAGATTGTGGTTTTTGAAATAAGAAGAATTACATCTATTACATGTTCTCAAGATGGGGTACGAGTAATGTTTGTGTAAATTTTACACCATTGTCTTAAGACATTATTAAAGTATTCTATTTGGAAGTTATCAAATTGCATGATCATGTTTATATTTGATTAATTTCTAAACTTTTAATTACTTTTATTCGGCACCCCTTTTATTCTATTGCATGTTTGAAGCAATATAAAATACACATTGAAATCTTTCGTCATTACCTTTTTGTAAATCATTAACATTTGTTATTGTAGTAGTATACATCTTGTGATATATATTTATTTCCATGTGCAAATGATTCCAGATAGAAACTTAGTTCAATTTGACCTTATAGACCCTTCATTATCAGACGCCAAACTTCTGTAACTGGCAGTTGCCACCAGGGGGCGATATTATATTTCCTTGCGAAGTATGCCAATTCTGACATAACAATTACCTAGCTTCACCTTCACCATTCCAAGACTTGACTTCAGCGGATATCATCCTTTTACTGATGTCATATTAATCCTGTCTAATATGTTGTTTTTTTGTCGACAAGGTAGCACCCTCTATTAACTCCGGAATGATTTGAGGTCTGGGCATCAGGCTTGAAGATTGCTTCCACGCACTTTGATGCCATTGTGTTACCAGATGTCCGTCATCGCAGGATCACTCCGAGAAAGTGAATTTAAAAATAGTTTTCATTATGTTTTCTTTCAGATGTTTTGATTATTGCAGTTTTTAAATGTTTCCTTGTTGGGTATTCCAAAATGAATATGTTTTTAGTGTTTGCAGTAATCAGTAAGTTTCAGGAGCTATGATTGTATGGCTGGGCAGGTTCTTAGAATAGAATGGTATCACACTGGTTGTAGAAGGATAATTTTTACACCCAAAGTGCTCTTGTCCTATTGACTGAAAGACATTTTGACATGCCTATGTTCAAATCATTATTAAGAACATTTACAATTAATTTTCACAGCAGTTTGCATCTAAATATATGTTTGTTTTCAAATATCAATGTTTTATTTATGTTGCAATCTGATTTGAAAAATAATAAATAAAAAGAGTTTTTGTTTGCAATTACTTCCATATTCCTATTTTCAGAGATTCCCTAAATGTTTATGACAGTTAGATAATCCCTTACAACCTTTAATATTTATTAAGAGCATTTGTGTGGGTGAAATAATGCTTCCTTGTGTCTATGTATTAGTTTATTGAGCATCCCATATATCACTGCTAGGGAAGTACTTTACTAAAATATGAAAAAAAATATCATCCCATTTAGTAAGTAAAAAAATGTCATATGATACTAGTATACATGTATACATGTATACTAGTATATAATGACTGTTAGTAAAGGAACATGCCAAAAACGGATGAAAAGAATTGTAAATATTTTCTTTGTAGACAAAGGAACTTATGACAGAATTTGTAAATATGTTTGTAGATAAAGTAGCATGTCATATACAGATGACAGAATTTGTAAATATATCTGAAGTCAAAGAAGACAGAATTATGTATTATAGATGACAACATTTGTAAATATATGTTGTAGATGAAGGAATTATAAATGTGTCATATACAGATGACAATTTTTTTAAACATGTTTAGATAAATGAACATGTCATATACAGATGACAGAATTTGTAAATATATCTGAAGTCAAAGAAATGTGTCATGTACAGATGACATAATGTGTAATATATGTCTGAAGTGAAACGAATGTGTCATGATGGATGACAGAATATGTAATATATGTCTGAAGTCAAAGGAACATGTCATGTACAGATGACAGAATTTGTAAATATATGTTTGTAGATGAAGGAACATGTCATATATGGATGACAACATTTGTAAATGTTTAAATAAAGGAACATGTCATTATATACAGATGACAGAATTTGCAAATATAGTCAAAGGAACGTGGTATATACACAGATGACAGAATTTGTAAATATATTTTTGTAGATGAAGTATACAGATGACGTAATTTGTAAATAGAGGATCTAACATGAGTGGTCATTCAATACTGAATTTATTAAACGAGTTGGTGAAACTGATATTGTGCGAG
>JAUTBV010175452.1:0-18460 GCA_032361325.1 Lepetodrilus fucensis | reverse complement strand
CTCCCTTACACCTATACCACCCCCTCCCCCCCCACCCTTCAAGTCTGGAAACCAGTTCAGCACCCAGTCACAAACCTCATTGTCAATCTTGATTGAGATATTTGATGTTCTGCTGATAGTTTCTTGACAACTATTGGTCATGATTGAGATGTCCTCCCAGCTGTGATAGTTTCCTGACAACTCTCTCTGTCTTTATAACCTCCAGGCAGGTTGTCCTCAGATGAATTTCATCTCTCCCTGCTCGTTCTCAGCACGCCCCTCATCCCCTCTGGGCAGCCATAAAACATGTCCTCAAGTTATCCTAAACTGTCCTTATGTCATTTCCTGCTCTTCAATGTTTGAAGGGCACTGGTGCAGAGCCGGCTACTGGTAATCAACTACTGGCAGCTCCCAGGCATTGTTTGTGTGACGGGGACATAGTTCAACAGGTCGTAAGAATACGTAACCCACTAGAGTGATTGCTTTGTGTCCCCAGATAAGAAATGGGCTGTGAAGTAGTTGATGTCGCAATATTATGTTGCCATATCCTTAGTATTACGTAGTCTCGTCCTAACATTATGTTATAACTGTCGGTGATGGGCTTACCTTGATATCTTGATAACTAATGGCCAGTAGGAGATTGTCGCACAACAAGTATATTGTTCTTCTCAAAGGACTGTGTGACAATATGTTCGCTTAATAGATAGTTTCGGTTGTTTTCTTTGGACAGATTCTTCAAAGATTACATTTCACTGTGCATTGCAAAGTGGTTTTCAATAGTGTTGCGTAATGTGAATAAATGTTGATGAACAGGGCCAGAAAATGTGTAGTTATAAGTATCAACACTTGTTATTAAGACAAAGTTTTCACAAATGTTTCTGTGAAACTTAAAAGGCAGTGACTGTCACACAATAAATGTGGGTTCTAAGCGAACCCGTTCCAGGTATTAATTAAAGTCTGAGAACTTCCTTGTGTGCCAGGCTGTGCTCTAGACTGCGATATCAACCACACGCGACGACGTGTCGTCTAGTCTCGCTCCTCACCCCAGCTACAGCCTGTGATTGTCAGACACTATATATACATAAGGAAGTAGAAAGTCTTACGTATATGTCCTTGGCCCAGACCATGCAGTGAGAACATTCTGTGTTTTCCTGCTATTTTCCTCCTACCGAAGGTCGCAGTAACATGGAGGACATTTGATTTCTATCCTTTAAAACACTGAGTTACTTCCAGTTTACTTGTTTCTACCATTCCAGATAATCTTAATTTGCTACAAATCTTGTTAGCTATATATTTCAGCAGTGTTGAACATTTGGAATTCTAATGACAAATCCTGCTGCTGCCTGAACAATTGGATTGTGGTAAACATGGAAATGCATCGACTATAATTACATGATCAATGTCCACTGGGTTTTCCATTTAAGAACATGCATTTTCCATATTGAAAGCACAAAAACAATATACTGTGGTAATTCAAATCTATGAGGTATTCTGCATGGTCAGGGCTGTTTGTAGAGGGACGAAGTAGGGCTTTAGGTTTGTAGAGGGTCGAAGGAGGGCTTTAGGTTTGTAGAGGGACGAAGGAAGGCTCTAGGTTTGTGTTGTTCTACAGAAGCATGTCCTACAATGTGACTGGATCGTGGAGTTTACTCAGGGCTACTTCCCCAGTGCTTTCTTAATGCCAAGGGCTTCTGCGGCATCCCATGGAACTCGGCTGCCGAGGAGTCTGTTGGCCGCAGACTACGACACACAGTGCAGACTATACGACACATGGACCTGGTTGCCATGTGTTTGCACAGCAGAGTTGACCGGGTTCAGTTTGTTTGTGTGCCAGTGCCGTGGATCCCGCGCTGTTCCGAAATCTGGAGATCTCCGTTCAGACTCCCTCCCCTCCCGCAGAGAGGTGGTCGGGCGCGGATATAAATAGACCGCACTCGGCGGTGATCGTTAGCCTGGGATTAGAAAGAGGATGACGTCTGCTGGGGCTGCTATAGTTAGATATCTCCCTCGCAGAACATACATTTGACTGAATAAAAGATGTGCACGACTCTGGTGGTGGAGAAGCTGGTCGGGTCGGGGATTACAATGACACAAAGCCAGAAAGGTTGCAGCTGTTCATATTTCCTTTTGGGAAGATTTATTTTATAATTGGAATAAAATGTAATTGATATCAAAAAGTCAAATGACAGATCAAAAAGTATGTACCAATTACAATGCAGTTGAGCAAACATTTTTTATCACAAAGTCGTAAAAGTGACATGAACATAAGTTCATAAATCGGCCCGTGAAAACACATCTAGATATTTTGTCAACTGGCTTTCATAGAATGTTTGCCAGGTAAAGTATGTCAGCCCATATCTGCATGACGTTGACCGACTGGAAGTAGATTCAAGTGGAAGTATGTTCAACTGGTATCTTTGTTTCGTATCTTTTACATTGACTGACATGTCGGAGCTGCTTTTGTGCGATTATGGTTTGTGTGGGCAATGGCGACTATTCATGCCCAGTCATGCCGCCTTATCGCAACCAGTTGAATTGCCCTAGTTTTGCATGCTACCAGGTTCACAAACATTCGCTCTCCAAAGTGACCAGGCTATTTAGGCTATCTATAGCGGTTTGTTTGGCAAAGGTTGTAATGTGTTATGTGCACATATATAAAATATATCCATTATGATAAGTGGAATATGATCGTTAGGAAAGCACTCATAGTTTTCATTTTACAGGCAGCAGATGCTTTTATTGTTATTTAGTAGTTGTCAGTGACGACAGGACAGGTGATGTAATAACTAATATTATCTCTCTATATATATATATGAGAATGTAATTATTGTAATACTGTCTGGGTGAATAATCTAGTATTTAAAGGCATCTGTAGATTATGTTAGTCACATAATTCACTGACATATTTTGCAGTTTGTCTTTTCCATTTTAATAACTCCCTTTTCTGTTTGACAACCCCTCTCGGCTCTTATTAAAACACATTTATTTCAAATCGACTTTTATGTCTGAATTAATTAATACCACTCCCTTTTCATCATATTTGTCATATTTCTTCTATCAGTGTTTCAATTTTGGGCTATAAATAGCACGTATCAAATAGTCCAATTGGATCTATCTGGTTTTGTTTTCAAGTTAGGGATAGGAAGAGGAAATAGAAGCCATTTCTTTAGCGTGTGTGTTTTTCCTTTACTTTATGGGACAAGTAGCAACTTGCCTGTGTAGGTAGATATTATCTCTACAACCTGGCAGTCAGCCAAGTTGTTACTTAGTATCACCTGATAGGTCTTTACCTGGGTCATTTGTGATTGCACCATCAGACACCATGCTTATCTTGGACGCGATACGTCATTGGGAGATAGCTGGAAAATTTCCACATTTCAAACTTAAGTGCTAGAATACCTGGTCTAGGTGGCAATATTAACACAAAACTCTACAAGTCATTTCTTAATATGTGTGAAGTTTGTGTAAATGTCCTTGGAATGAATATTCAAAATATAATGTAAACCAACTCATTATTCATTATCTCGCTTTAAGGCATCTCCGGTTGCCTCCAGCATGGAGAGCATTAATTTTGCATTAATTTTGCTAACACAATATACAGATACATACATAACTTGGCAGTGCTAAGTCTAAAGCACAATCCATTTGTAGGTCAGCATATCAACTGTGCTATTCTACAGGTTTAGCTTTGCCACAGTGGAGCAACATCAATAATATACAATATATATTTCATGTATCGGTCTGGTCTGACATGTCTGCATCACAGGGAGATTAGTTTGCATGTACTCCCGATGCCTAGCATATGTGCTTACAACTCTATGACAATAGCTGATACAGGGCTTGAATCCATAGCGTTACTTCCATGTATATGCTGGTGATCATCGGCCGATCAATAACGAGGCATCTACGGTGTTAGTCACGTCTGTAAGCGACAGGCACACTCCGCTGTACGCGGTTTACGTACATCTGGCAGTTTGTCCTGTCCCCCTACGGACTTGTATCGGGATCAATTCCTAACACGAATAATTGTTTTGCGAGGCATAATTCCTTCCTGTGATTGGGAGCAAATAACAATAGCAATTGGATCATTGGAACATGTGTGTATGTCGCTTTGTTAGCGGATGATGCATGTGCGCAATATAGCACATCTGGCGTTCGATTTTACAAAATATATTTTAGGTTTGGAATCGTACTCGACTCCAGGTTTTGCTCACAAATCTATGTATAAGCTTGAACATGAAATTGTACACAAAATGTTGAGTAATATCGGGGCATGTAAAAAATGCGACATGCTCCGTGATTGATAGGCACACTGACTAGATGCATATGATAGTCGTAATGCCTTTTGTCTCTCCACCACAGTTCAAGCATCGCGTGACATATTTAGAAAGGTCAATATATGCGCTGCGTAGGTTAGCAGTCTCTGCGATACATCCAGGTTACCTCATGACGTAACCAGACTCCAAGTCGCGTCACAGGCCTTCAGGATCGATCACGGAACCAAGTCGTAGTACCCCAAGTGTAGTATCGACCAGATTGTATTATGTTCCAGTGTTTGCGATATCCACGCCACGGCTGTATTTTTAGCGATATGGATTATTTCTCATTTTAGTTCATTGCCCTTCTGAGATATATAGATATGTTGGTATTCATTGGTGCAGGTCAATAACACTGGATTGCTCGGTGTTTGTCGGTTGTATAGTTCCGACTGTGTGTAATTGAAGCTTAGCCAACGCTAGCGTATAAATATTGTGAGGAAGCACTGAGGAAACATTTCCACCTGGATGGTTGGAGTCATCCGTGCGTGACAAGACGACACTCTAGCCGCCGCGGTGTTGTCACCGTTCACGGCAGCTGACGTCAGCGCGACTGTCCTACAGCTTAGTGGCAAGTCCGGGTTTGCTGGTATTTAGAGCACGATGTAACTGCCGACCTTCACCCTTTTTTTCCCCCTCTCCACAATTTCTGAAAGCGATCGATCTAACCAGAATGGATTGCTTTCTGGGTAATTGGTATCAGCAGTGTAGACGCACTTGTTTGTCGGCCACTGAAATAGCATTTCATTTAGGGCCGAGTTGACAGTTGCTTCCGTGAAGGGAATAAATGTCATACGTAATAACCGTGTGCTCGTCATGTAGGTCGTGCATGAACATCATGGCTAGATCTACCATTAATTATCTGTCTGCGAACAATTAAGCAGTCTTACACTATCACAAATAGAGGTATAACTTAACTATAGTTGGCATCAGTAGTCGCACAAGGACATGAAACTGCTACAGGTGTAATATTGACTTTGAGTTATATTGTTATTGTTATTATTATTAACATTATTATCATCATCATTATTATTATCATCATCATCTCATCTTTATTATCATTCCTTTATCATTATAATTATTATAATTTTTATTATTTGCATCATCATCATCATCATAGTGTACGTTTCTTGCAGTGGATGTCTGTGAAAAGCAACATTACTGTTGTTATTGATATAATTATTATCATTATTATCATCATCATCACAATGTACTAAATATGCCTATGTTTCTTGCAGTGGATGCCTGTGAACAGCAGCAGAAGAATGGCCGCCAGGTTGCTGCAGAAGCTCTTCTCAGTATGGACTCTCCAACCAACAGCATGGAAAGCAAAACCTTCTTGCATGGGATTCTACACGACCATCAACGTAAGTGCTTGTCACATGCACACCCATTCCTTTTTCTCTCTTTTCATAGTCAGTTCAGTTGCAAAATAACATCTCACGCTTTTGCATGCATATAGAGAAATAATATTTTTTTGTAGTATAAAATGTATCGGCCCTTTTAAGTGAATCCAATTATAAAATTTATTGGTATGTTTGAAATATTGTGTAAAAAGAATTTGTATGACATATTTTATCAGCAAGTAAAATTCTGTCGTTTGAAACCCCCCCGGAAATTATTAATTTTCCTCATAGCAGGAACTTAATGTTATGTGTCTCCCATTGTCATATGTTTTCAACTCGTGTCCGCATTTAATATCGCCCAGCACTCCCTCAAAACCACTATCCTTTCATACCCAGTCGAGCGTGTTTACAATGATTTCCAGCTAGGGCGTCGAGACATACACAATATATTCTACGCTGTTGTTATTTTATCGGTATACAGGCACTAAGGATAGCTATATAAGTATTCATATCCCTAAAAAAAAAATTGGCAAGCCGCCCAAAATAGTATTGGGCGATTAAATTACCTTAGGTGCAATGGGCTTTTAAAAAAATATCTAAGTCATGACATCTACACTTTATTTGGAAGTAGAAAGATTTACATACCGGTAAGCCAATATTGAAATAGATGCAGTTTTATTGCTGCGGTAGAAATGGTTCCATTGCCTCTAGAGGTTATTAGGGACATTTTAAGGAACTGGCTCCCAATGGCTGTCTGATTACTATGCTATAAGGAAGTTCTAATAAACAATAGCAGTGGACCCCAATGGCCATGGCATTAGAAAGTTGTAGGAAACTGTAGCAGTTGCTTCAGCCATGCCCAGCATGTGACACAGCCCCTGTGTGGGAGACATGCCTGGGATGTTCACAGATCAACAGTCTCCCTGCACCAGTTCCAGCCTGGGGGACTTGTTTACTCTGCTGGTGTTTAATCAAAGCTTTGTGTGCTGAATCCTTGCTAACCTCCACTGAATCAGCAGCCCCCATGCTAGAGCGTCCATCCACCACCTGAGTTAGGGGGTCAGCGAGTACGAATAAACTGCATCTGGAAATTCCTTGTGTCACATGGACCTCCGCTGATGCTGTCGTAGTCGCAGCCAGGAAACATTGACAGATTCCCCCTTGTTTAAACTGCCGTGGAAACCGGCCAATCCCCGAGCTCTGTTCTCCTCCAGCTGTACCCTTTGACACTAGGTTTCAAGTGCCACGTGCAGAACAAGACGTTTTTCCTCTCTCGCCCTCTCCGTAGTGTCCTAGCGGCTGCTGAGTGTTTGTAAACTATGACCAACAACAACATGGCCAACCATTCCCTTAGTGTACTAGGTGCTTGTTATCTGCCCATTGAATTGATCTGTCGGCATCATGATCAAGCTGAGGTGCCAGCGATCATTGAAAATATATTTAGACAATTCTTCAACTCTAAGACTTTAATGTATATGATGTTTGATTGTTGCTTATTTATTCACATATTGTTGATCTGTAATCATAGTTTTTTTTTATTGAAACTCCTTAGACATATCTTTGATGAACTTACTTGAGGTCAATTTTGAAGTAATTATTTTTAACACTTCATAAAGAAGATAGACAATGTTGAATCAACATGAAAATGGATTAGCATTGGCATATGAAATAAATTTACATGAATACCAATTATTGTTGCCATAGGAAAGCAATATGACATGAACACCAACATTGCTGCGTAAGAAAGCTGCATATATGATCTCAGAATTATTTCCAGGTTTAAATGCTTCCAGGAAATGTGAATAATGTTCCCATGTGCAGACAAGTAAAAGGTTTTTTCTGCCCATTATTCGACGTTGTAAACGAACCATGTCACATCTTGATGTAAATTGGTATACACAACTATGAAGTTCTGCATGAATCTGTACCATATGTGTGAAGACTGAAGTAACAGCATCTGTGTTGTGTTTCTGCATGAGAATGCGATAAGCTACTAACAGAACATTTGTAATTCTAAGGACAATATCATATTACAATATTTATAAATCACTTACATTATAAGCATTTCTTTAAATACCTTTATTTAGTTTCTTATGTTGTCATCATGTTGTACATATGTTTTTTAAAAACCAAGCAGTAAGCAACTGTGGTTATTATCTCAACCAGACAACATAGTAATGACTGCGATCTAGTTGTCCGTTGTCATCATTGTTGTCATTTGTAATGATAATCCTGAATTCACTCAGAACTGTGTATCTGGTTGAAATTAAATATATTTATTATTATTATTAATTTTTGTTAATTAATTCGAATATCAGGATCTGAATTTTGGAAAGAAAAACCCTGTAAAAGTTTTATTTCATTATGGTTTAATTTTTTGTTCATTATTAGACTTGAGCAAGATTGTTAATTTATCCTGTATGGAAGATTTGGATTTGTAATGAGTCAAATCATGTCAGATGTAGTTTTAATTTTTCAAAAGCAAACTAAAGTTTAAAACAACCAAACTTATTGCATGTCTCGATATAGTAATTTTGTATATGTACAATAGGTCCAGTCAAGGTTATTTCTAAAGTTGGTGAAACCTCTTCCAAAGTTATGTACTGCTTTTTACCGTGACCACATCGTCCAGATTTATTGTATATTCATGCATTGTTTTGTATGTGATTTCAGCATCATTGCCCCCCAGCCCTGCAGACAGCGGAGTTTCAGACATTGACTCAAATTCAGACGACATCAAAATGCGGTTACATGGTTATTGTAAGTATGCTGATAAGCACTTCCTGAGTTCCTATGTTGTTTGGGTTTTCTTTTATGAAGGGACAAAGCGACATAGTCATAATATCATTGTTTTTCATGTGTGCCTTTCAGTAATCCAGGCAGTTCATGAGGCAGTTTAATGCCCATTTGTTATCAATGTTGACATTTCATGTATTGAAGACATTATATTCTGGGTTGTTTTTTTATGGCATTCAATGCAGCGAAAAGGTTTTGACTGACTTTTGTTATTTTCAGCATTCGTCCCAAGCCCTCCGATATCCGGTCCAAATCCATTCATCCCACCCTACTGCCAGCCTCCCCCTGCGCATCAGCCCCTCCCCGCACACTTCAACACAGCCACACATATCGCCATGCGACCAGGTAAGTCACATCTCCATGATGACCAGTAGCCTCTAGCCTGTCTCCATGACAACCAATAGCTTCATAGTTTTAGTTTGGGTGGACAGTGTCTTTGAGAACTTATAGTTTGGTATTTTTTTGCTAGGGTAGCTAGTGTTGGCATAGAAACCAATATGCTGTGGTAATAAGTAAGGTATGCTTACTATATAATATTATGACATGTTGGGATGGGGTAATCGAAACAAAAGGATAAAATACTCCATGACTGTCGACTATATTACAGTTTAGGAAAATTGCTGACAGCAGGTACACATACCTGACTTATTACCTAGACAACTAATCTAGTACAGAGTAAGCATATGTCTGAAACAACTACCTAGCTTCCATTGTGGAAGGTCATATGTAGTCAATAAACACACAATTACAGTAATGACAGCTTATGTACATACGCCATAATGGAGAAACAGGGGGGAAACGGACATGTGCGGAAATGATTCGTAAATTTGTACGTAATGGCTAACAGAAAGGAGGAAATGTCTCTCCAACGTGGCCGATTCGGGTTACATGTAACATTTAGGTCACATTTCCCCTTAGCTGGTTGTTAAGCTACAACCACTGCCCTGACAGTGTTAACTTTGCATAGCCAGAAATGTCAGTGAGCTGGAGTGGGTTTCCTATTGCCAGAAAGAGGTCAGTTGTTTTGCAGCCTTCCAGCACTTGCTCTTAAGTGCCTGCTGAAATAGGAGCAGGAAAGCTGATACGCTGGTCACAATACTGTGAGCCATAATGCAAGGACAGTCACAATGGGCGCATTCAATCTCTCCAGTCACATGATAGAACAGGGCTCAGATGTAGGGATTAAGTGACAAAAGGAAAAGATTTTATTAATAGATACCAGTAGTTTCCTTTCCCTGTTGTCATGTTAAAATCATGGGCTTCATGCATTAGTAGCAGTGTCGTGGGGAGGAAGTAACAGTATATCTATAATATTAATGCATTTTGAGGTAATGTGAGTTTAGAATGATATTAATAATAACATAAAGAATTTTATTACTTTTTTTTTTAATGTATGTGTAGAATGTATGTAATTAAAAAATAGGTGTGTTTGATTCTGAGGAATTTATTGAGGAAATACTGAAAAATAGATGACATTTAACAGTTAGAAATTCAAATGTTAATGAAAAATAGGTGTGATTAATTTTGAGTAATTCCTTATAGATATTCTCACACATGGGTGCAGTATGAAATTAAATTTGTTTATCTCCATCTCATGATGTTGTTTGTACTTTCATGAGAATAAATAATGTTTAAATCAAATCGAAAAATGGCTTCTTCGAAAATAACCCTGAAGAAAGTATATATCAAGAAGCATGCATATGGGTATATTAAAAAAATATTAATGAAAGTACATGTACTTGTTTCTGATGATTTAATAATTGATTTGTTTTGTTTCAGATCATGTTTATCAGTCTGGGAACCTTCTCCCCACCCCAGTGCAGCAAGCAGGTAGTGACGGATTCTCACCCAGCAACACACCACCTGCCTCACCGGATCGGCCTAAGATGAAGAAAGGTAGAGTAGCTACAATTATATAAAGATTCTAGAAAGTGACTCTAAACCCCAATTTAGATGTTAACCATCTTCCTGCTGGATGTATCTAAATCACTTCTCTATTTGGTGCATCTGGCAAGGGGAGGGTTAACCACAAATTTCGTCATTCTCAAGGCAGGCAGTTTAAGGAAGTTACTAATCACTGGTTAGTTCTAATTTTCAACTACGCTGTGCATTTCTACAGTTGTTATTGAAGACGACAATGTTTTAAAAAGATTGGAGGTGGGGGGGATGAAGTGACGGGCTATGAGTCGTATCACAAGACGAGGATATCGTGTGCACACAGCCGTATTGATTCACAGTCACATGCGATAGAGCTTTATCAAAGGACAATAGCACATGGCAATGACTTATCCGATTGCTGCGCATTTTCCTGGATTGCAAAGTATAGTTGATACTGTATAATTAAGCTGGTTTCATGACAACAGATTGAGATCAACTGGAAGTTTTCTTCCAATAGATATGACTGTGTCATACATTTTGTGACATTTTTTTTTTTTTGTGGGAAGGGATGCTGCTGTTAATGCATTTATTTTTTTCTTATTCTTTATTTTGACCATCATACCTCTACCAGTAATGCTTTCTGTTCACCCACACCTCTGTATGATTATTGCATTTTGACCCCGTGAGTGAAGAATTGACGAAGAATCGGCAGAGATCGTAAATCTCAAGCGGAAGAGGCTAGCATCAGGCCAGTAAAGGATTTAACTTTGCATGGACACATATCATATTCATATATATATATGTATGTCGTGCTTGGTTGGGGAAGAGGCTCAGGCCTATGTTGTCAGCTGTCTTTACAGTGTTTTGTCTTACCTGTCAGCTGTGTTGTTGTCAAGTATAAACCCAGAGGCCATCATAAACATTGTTATATTTTCATCGCAGTCAGACTTTTCTTGTAGACAAACTCTATGTTGGCGTCAAAATAATATTTTTAATTGTGTCAAGAAATTGATGAATTTTTGGGACATCAATAGAAACAATGTTATTGTATGTTATATTCCAAATTGTATTAGGTGTATATATATTAAGGGGTAGTTTATTTTTCTATGCACATATACTCGAGCAAGTAGAATCCATCCCACCCTGTAGCATCATATATCGAAAAACAAAATGATCAGATGAACATCTAACAACTGATTTATCTTGGCCTCATGTGTTTTCTTACATGGTGTGATGCACCGGAGCTCTCGCATACTCGTCCCGTGTCTTTAAAATGAAATTGTTGAATTGTTCACAGGTCGCAAGCCGAAGAACTCTGAGTACTCTCTGCCCAGCCAGCCCAAGAGGAAGCGGGAAGGCAACACAACATACTTGTGGGAGTTCCTGCTATCTCTGCTGCAGAACCGCGAGACGTGTCCGCGCTACATCAAGTGGACCAGCCGCGAGCGAGGCATCTTCAAGCTGGTAGACTCCAAGGCTGTATCCAAGCTGTGGGGGATGCACAAGAACAAGCCAGACATGAACTACGAGACGATGGGCAGGGCTCTGAGGTAAGAGAAGTCGAGAATAATAATAATAATATTTTAATAAAAATAAGAAAAAAAGTGAAGAATAATAATAATAATGTTAACATTTATATTGCGCCAAATCCATGCTTTGAAAAAGCGTGCTCATAGTGCTTCATTATTATCACTGCAATTGAATCATCGCAAATGGGTGAAAGATTCCCGCAGCGATATTACTCACTCACAGCAGTTGATCTGTGCATTCAATTTCCTGTTCCACTCCCTGGGGAGTATACAAGCCAACATTCAGAACATCCAGATGTGGTTTTGGATTTTATCTGTGTTGTGTAGTTGGTTTGGGTAACTCAGTGAATGCTGGTTGAGTCTGGGTATTGCTGGGAGGTAGAGGATTTGGATCGTTGTGTTTTTACTACTCCTACTAATACTAATACTAATACTAATACTACTAATAATAATAATACTAAACTCCATAATCATTCACTCGTCCATTATCTTCTGGGTAGAGTCAACGCTATTGTTGGAATATTCCTGCTGCGACTTAAAGCACCAATTCATTCATTCAATTTCTCATGTATATTTATTGACAGTAAGCCTGTTTTCTGCACATGATAATATCCTTTGTTCGGCTGTTCCCATTTCTCATTTCTAATCCATTTCCCTTTGCTTTGATTCTCAGGTACTACTATGCAAGAGGGATTTTAAATAAGGTAGACGGGCAGAGACTTGTGTATCAGTTTGCAGAGGTTCCCAAAGGAATAGTGGAGATCGACTGCCATAGTTAGTGTGTGTGATCTGGTGTGTACAAGTTGACTGAGTACCAGTACCAGGCTATCTGACCGACCGCGTGCACCTAAGACTTTAAAAGAAAAAGCAAGCCAGCGAGTGAACCACTGTGATAGATCTCTGTATGCTTGACCCCTGACCTCTGACCCTTGGAAGGAGGAGGAAGAGGAAGAGTTGGTGCTGACCTGGATACTTACAAAGAAGGATGTTCCGAAGGGCTTGCTTCTGCATCCGCTAACATGCTTCTCCAGTGACCAAAGGCCCAGAGACAGGAGGCCATCGCTGTGTTCTGAGACTCCCGAGTAGATTCTAGGCAGCTTGTCAAGATTTTGCTGGTGGCATCAGGGCCTTTACAGTCAGATGACAGTCAGATGACAAGTCGGAGTGACAAGTTGGAATGACAGATACGTCATGTTGTTCTTTCATAAGCATCAGGGACTTCATTTTAGGTACCGAGAGATATTTTAAAGAGTAACACATTTCCATTCAAGTTCATTTTTGGCTGGTAAAAGACGTTTTCCAGGTTACCGCCCGTTATCATTTTAGAGATGAATGTTCATCTTCCATTCCATTCACCTCCCATTGCTAGATTTCTACACATTTGGGATTTCACCCCTTCAAGGCCAGTACCATGAAATACTATAAAACACTTATCTCAGTCATTTGTACCATTGTGTGAAAGTACTGTGCGGGCAGAAGACCGCACTGTGGACATGCGTGAAAGGAAAGAAGCGTGAATGAAAGCGTGCGTGTGCGTGCGAGTAGACCTGATGGCATGAAACCTCCGCGTGACTTTGACCGAGTGGACATGTGTATAGGCCGAGTTGCCTCACAAGTGTGATACGTAGAACCCTAGCATGACGACTGGGACCTGCCCAATTTCGGTATTGCGATTTACTGCTACAAGCTCAATGCGAGGAAGGAACTGAAAGGTCTGAAGTCATGATACCTCAACAGCCAGAAGGCCGACGTCCGCCCCCAGCCCCCAGTCACTGATGTGTTCCAGTGGTGGAGGAACGTGGGCCGCCTTGCTGACAAACATTTAAACGTTTCCTGCAGCAAGAGGTTTTACCGATTTTTATTTGAGTTTAGTGAAGTTGACAAAAGGTTTTTGACGAGAGTGTATATCCTAGACTCATCACTGACAGAATGTTGGGTGGACCACCTTTTATAAACATATTAGTTGTTGTATTGTTGTATTGTTGATTATTCCAACAGATTTTATCTATTGTTTCCGATGCCAGGCTGCCATGGCCGAAGAGGGTGGCACAGACACAATGAGGACTATGTAATCACTGTGGCCACTACTCTCCAGGCTGGTGTAGTATAGTGAAGCAGTCTGGCATCAGGAACCACCAACCCATTTCTTGTTACTTTGTGTTGCGTCCTTACTCCGACATTGCGGTGATATTTTCAGCTGCAGTTTTCTTCCATTGTTTTGCTGTGCATTCCAAGATAAAATTCAGCTCCCCCCAGAGTAGTGTGCGTCAGTAGTTTTATATGTTGTCCAGTCGGAACTAATGAGTTGATCATAAAGCTGCCCAATTTTTCTGCTTCCTGTTCGGACATGTATGACTCTGCAACAGGTGGTGATACAGAATTGAAGTGCACTGCCTGTATGCTAGAAGAGTAGTAGTTGCTATTATGAGGAAAAGTTATATTTTCAATATTATTATCCAATTACAACCCCCCTGTCTAGAATATGTCCATTGGAATCGTGAAAGGTTCTTGATTGAGCGCCCGCCGCTACAGCGAAATGTCTGTTGTTTCACAACACCCGAGTGCCTTAAGCCTGTTGTTCATGAATTCTGCACACGTACTGACTGAGGGTCAGTCAGATGCTACCCAAAAGTACATGATACCCAGAGTACATACTACCTTAGTATGTGATATCATGAATGCATGGTACCCTGAGTACATGATACCAGAGTACTTGGTATCATTAACACATGGTACCCTGAATACATGATACCCCGAGTGCATGGTACTCTGAGTGCATGGTACCATGAAGTTCTGATGCAGAGACACAACAAGATGTCTTCATGACTAGGTTAACTCCTGCCCCCCATTTCTGCTCCCCATAATGGCCGCCCGATGATCTACACGTTTTGTAATATAAGTTCTTGAAGGATGTAAATCCGTTTGTTACAGACATATATGCAGAATGTATACATATACCAATTCTTTCAGTATTCATCAAAAGACAATAAAGCCATTCGCACACAGTTGTTGTTTTGGTGAGGAACCAAAATAATATTTGTATATTTGTTATTATGAATGCCTTCTGTTAAGTGCTTGGTCAAATCTTTCAGTGCAGTTATCTCTTGGTCTCAGTTTCCCTATGGCAAAGTTTTGTAAGGTTCAATGTCTCTATGGTAAATATATCTTAATGTCAAGTTTCGTTAAGATTTGTTCATGGAGTATAAAGCATTCTGTCTCTTATGTCTTTTGTCAGCCACATGACTAGATCGGTTAGAAAGGTAGCATGGCAAAAAAAGAAATTTCGAGCATATATACACTGAAATGATAATGAAATGTACGTTTTTCTTCAAAGATAAAAAGTGTAATCGTTGTTTGCCCTACTACCCTTTCTGTAAATGTTTCTGAATACAAGACGATTTCATGTGACATGGATTGCTGAGCAGTTGTATTCAAGTTTTGTGTTATCAAAAGTATTGAATTATTAACTTAGTTTGTCTTGTTTATTATTTCTAATGTTATTTCTTAATGACAACTTACATCAAAAATAATAAAATGAATTAAAACATGAATGCAAGAATTGATTTTTAATGTGTTTCCCCTTCAAATCCAATGATTGAACAGGCTTATTAAATTATTTCCAATATACTCTTGTATTCTTGTTTTAGGTAAATGTTAAATAAGTTGTTTTATTCATCCAGAATATTTATTAGATGATTTGAGAAAGCTAGTTTTTACCCATTTAAATTAGATGTAGAAGATGTACCCCATCTCTCTGTTTGGCAGCAGGAACTGTTGCACCTTCATGTATAAGGGCATTATGTAGCAGGTTGAACAGATAGAGCTTTCTGGTGGGCAAACTGAACCTATCAAATTGCGAGAACAAATTTGAATATTAAGGTATTAAGTCAAAATTAAGGTACACAAACTTTCATTAAATTTCCGTCATCATCACCACGATGTTTCCACTTTATTAATTGACAATTTTGGAAATTATAAAAAGAAAAAGGGAGGGAATTTGTTATGAATTGGGGAAGATAATTAACTGTTAATGAAATTGGTATTTGATTATAATGGCAGTCATTTTGACATATACCTTACACATGGTTGTGGAACTTGTTCAGTTGACCTCGGTTGGCCACCAGAAAGCTCTGTTCATCTGCTACTCAAGTTATGTGAGGAACAATGCATTGGTTCTAGATATATAGTGTACAGACTCTTCACTCAGTGCTACCTTGTTAAGGAAAGGATCTCTTTATTTGTACTGTAAATTGTATATAATGCCTGATTGGTTAGATTTCTAATCAATTACATGTTATATCTGAATAAAAGTAGTTAATTATTTTTGAAAAATATTCTTTTACGTTCTGTGATTTGTTCCTGAAAGATGGTCCTTTTACTCGCTTCATGCTAAAGGCAACTGGAGATGCCCTAAGACCAGTGCATGTGCCTAATCCACCAGGTAGAGGGTTAACCACGACTCTATGACGTAAAGCACAAATTCAGCTAAATCCACGAAGGACATAACATGCCACTCCTTTGACAGTCGTCAAATTTCAATGCCAATTCCCGATAATGTCTAGATGGCAACATACCACATGCAATTTCTTAATCTTTGAAATATGCGGAAATACCTTTGACAACCATGGAGTGGGCGACTTCAGACTGCATATTTTAATCTATTATCTGAAATGTGTTGCTATTGTCACTGCACTGCATACACAATCTTGCGAGCATTTTATAAACGAAGTCGTATTGAAAGTAATATTTCAGATATTTGACAACAGAAACTATATACTTAGGGCGATGAGTATAACATACCATTATTCATATATGACCTAGTAGTACACCAATATATATAAGGCGTAAGGTCCTACTAAAGACATTCTTCTTCCAACGCGTCTGCAAGTTCTTGTACCTGCGTAGTTATTTGGAATATATATTCTTCATTATTAAAATAATATAAAGCTAAATGTATGTCGCCAAAAGGCTACATCCCTTTATTTTTTAGTATTCAATTAAGTTACATGTCGTTACTGAGACGCGTTTTCTATCAACCCGATACTGATAGGATACCTTGGACAAGATCATGCAAAACTGAACATAGCCAAATTTTAGATCTAAGCATCATCCTGCAGCTATCAAACGAAGCATCTGGATTACTTAAACAGCCTCTGAAAACTTTCTATCCAATAAGGCAACATCAGTTTGATCAGGAAATATTTATCCGGGAAATACATTCTAGTATATATAATACAGACCAGCTGAATTTACCCTTTAGGATGATTATAGTAGGTCCTACTGCAAATCACAACTAAAGTCTCCGTAATACGCCAGAAATGTCAGTGCCTATAGTCCTTGTTAACGACGTTTCATAACAATATCATCGATTGTTCATAATTTTAGATTAAAAAATCATTACAAATCTACATAATTGCTGTGAAACGTCGTTGACAAGGATTAGTTCAGTATACCGTACTTTGTAAAAACATGGTCGCATCCCTCATATAGTTGCATTGGTCATTTTAATTGAACTATAAATCCGGTTTTGTTTCCACTGTTTGTAGCAAGGTCTGATCCAATTATAACAAAATCGGGCCGCTTGGGGTGATGTTCTTTATTTGTTGCAAGACTAGTATGGTTATCAGGACTAGTATGGTTATCAGGACTAGTATGGTTATCAGGACTAATATGGTCATCAGGACTAGTATGGTTATCAGGACTAGTATGGTCATCAGGACTAGTATGGTTATCAGAACTAGTATGGTTATCAGGACTAGTATGGTTATCAGGACTAGTATGGTCATCAGGACTAGTATGGTCATCAGGACTAGTATGGTTATCAGGACTAGTATGGTTATCGGCTAATCGAAGAGCTACATAAGTGAAAGAATCTTCCAAGCAGGTCTAAACCTAATTAAAAAGAAATAAAAAGATCGAAGAGTTCGCTAAAACTAGGTCATCTGAACATAAATATATACAGGATGTCGTTTGATACTGCTTATAGATAATTGTTAGAAGATGGTTGTAAGAATCGAGTTTAACGTCCTAACTTATAGTATAGTAATTACTTTATGGATGTAATTGTGGATAGCAAGGCTCAGATAAGGAAGTCAAAGCATACTTGTTGCAGAAATAACACGCATTCGCAATTAATTTTCTTCATTGTTGTTTTGGATGAATTGTATTTTTCTAAAAAGAAAACGATATGAAGAATCGATCCCCACATTAGAAATGCGGTCGAGTAGCTTTAAGCAACCCGAATGATATACTGTATACAATGTATATACGTAAGCCTACATATGTATCGTTTCACATAGTCCTTATCTTGGACATTTCGTAGCAATATTTTCGATTATTAATGATTCTTTTTCCATTTCTTGAAAAGTAGCAATCTTTCCAAAAAGAAATAAAAAAAATAAAAAATATCATTAAAGGCATAATATCACAGTTGATTGACCTGTATAATGGACAAACCAATTTCGATCTGAGACTAATTACGCTTGATTTATCCACCCAAAAATTGTGTGGCATAATATCACAGATGTTTATGGTTGTGCTGGACTAGTTCTTAGCTACAACTGCAAAATACATTCACTTGACATACATAAACTCATGTTTGTACTTCCAAAAACCT
>JAUTBV010175341.1:0-23594 GCA_032361325.1 Lepetodrilus fucensis | reverse complement strand
GGGGATAAGTACATCAGTAAATAAACACTTTTGGGTGAACAAATCATGCGTAATTAGTCTCAGATCGAAATTCGTGTCCATTATATAGGTCAATCAACCGTGATATTATGCCTTTAAATTGTTTCTTACCTAATTTTAACCTGTCTTGCTCTTACAAATATGTCTACTTGCTATGTCTAAGCTTAACAGTAGACATAATCGGTTAAAGGTATACACTCACCATGTGTTGACATATTAATTTTCACAATAACGCATACGATACTAACACAATTTAAATATGAACAATTCTTTCCTTAATTTAAAAAGATGTAGTTTCACTTGTTTCTTGCTAGTCTTAACACTCTCCATGTTGGATCAGGCACATGTACAAACCTTTAGATATGGTTGCCTTCAGCATGGAGAGGGTTAAACTGCTTGGTCTCCGTGTACTTGGGGATGTATATGTTTAACACTAGACAACGTAGATTACACAGCTGCGAGACCTAATCACTTGACAATGAGGGTCTTTGGTGGCATTCATCACTTTCATTACTCATTGTCCTCTGGGAAAAATTGACTTTAATATCTGGAGTTCCCAGACAATATCCTCTGAAGGCTCTGTATCGTATTTCTTGATGTCATTTCTCATTTCAGATTCTACCTGGTTTGCCTCTGTGACGGTAAACCCACATCAATTCCTGATTTTCAATCTGGGCAGGTAAATGGTGTGGTATATTTGTCACCAAACACAGTGATTTAATGTAGAAAACAAACATTGTGATTGTATGTAATAATTTAGCATTTATTGTTAGAAAATAGTAAAAAATATGTATTTACACAATGTACAAAACAGACATACATTCAACAATTGAGAGTCCAAATACAGCAACATAATCATACAACAAAACAAGTATTTGGAAATGTCAACATCCTTTCACATACAAACTTAATGACCAAAGAGCTTTTTTTACGTTATGGACATGTTTAGGTAACATTTACTAAGTAGAACAGTAATGTCAAAACCTGATATTTTTAATCCAAAATCAATGGAATAACTGATAATAAAAATATCCAAAGCTGAAAGATTATACTTGAATGAAAGGTAAGCAATACAAATGTTGTTAAAATGTGTATACCATCTGCAAACTTGAAAACATTATATAGATTCAACATGATTTTATTTAAAGAATGTATAAGGAATTTATTAAATTTATTTAATTAATTATCAGGACTTTTTGTTTCATTAGAATACAATTTTATGATGTGGTGTATTAGCAATACTGTATAGCAATATAATAACATTATTCTAATAAGTTCTGCACCTAGAATTTTATTTGTTTGTTTGTTTGTTTGTTTTAAGCCAGAAGCACCATAGCATACCTACATTTAATCTTTGTGACCATAAACAACCTGAGGAATAACATTATGACTGGACCATGAAATGACAATGCTTGAGATAAATATACTGCGATATATCTGTGACAGATGATGAGAAAGACAGTATTTCCCTTGGAGAGTGATGATGCCTTGACATCAACATGTGACAGTGAATGACAGGTGATATGTGGATGACATCAACATGAAATCTGACTGGGACTGGCGAAGTGAACAAAACAGGATAAGAAACAGAACTTTGAGAGTCACAAAGACAATCCTTTGTACAATTAAGTGATTGTACAAAATATAAGCTGGGCTTATTCCCAAGAGGTGTTTAATATGAAACTAAATTTCTTTGATATTTCTTTATCAAATTATCGATTATAACGAAAACATGCAGCACATCACTGACAATTTAGAAGTAGTTTTCCCCCGAGAAATTCAATTTATATTCAAAGGGCTGAATAAAGTAACATTTCTGGTATAAAAGGAAGTGTCTCTTGTGTATAAAGCTGAGGGAGTGATGACTAGACACACATCACAAGCGAATTTCTTAGTGAATATTTGTGAGTTTTAAATGCTAAACACCACAGGTTTTCTACAGATAAAAGATAACATGGCTTGGGTTTTCAATTTGCTGGATATCTTCATCAAAGTTTTCATTCATGATAGCACCATTATTGCATAATTTGACATGATTTTGCATGAATTCACAGAAAGAATCTACAAATTGTATTTCTGCTCATGAGATTTCATCTCATCATAGGAACCGGAAATATAACGGTGATATGTCAGAGACATCATTCAGGATAATGTTGGATGATATAAACACCTTTCACACAGATGAAATACATTGGATATTTTTAAGAATGGTTTGTTCATTCATATGGTATATACTTGATCATACAGTTTTATCGCACCCAAGATGTGAAAAAAAAACATTCTCAATTTTTAAAATTGAATCATTGCAAGGGATTTAAATGTCTTAACACAACAACAATAACAAGCACAACATCATGATGGCATGACCATATAAAGTCAATGACCATATATGGAAAGCCTCGTCTACACTGTTCTACTCTCGGGTGTGATTGAGTTCGCTATCTCACATGGAAGGAATTAGAGAACCTGTATTCTTCTCACAACATGGAATTTCCTTTTGATGAATACTGATATGCCATTTATAAACAACAGTATTACATGTGGGCAGAAAACGTCATATCGTCACTCTTTCATACTGCACTGGTATTTTCCACACAACTGTATTTGTACACACTTTTTTCCCCAAGAACGCACATGTCTCACACAAGAATATCCTTGGGCATGTTCTCCTTGAAGAATAACCTGTCTATCTCATCGCAGAGTTCCTCGGGATCCACAGTGTAGCTCCCAGACGTTGTGGTGTCGCCGTCCCATATGGACGTATTCACCTCACTCGCCGACCCGTCGTACGGGCGGCGAACCATCTTGTGTCCGTTCATGTCCATATACTCTCCTTCCAGTGAAGGATGTTTTAGATGCACGTACGTCCCCGCGTCGGGCGCCATTTTATGTCTGCCACCGTGGTGCGACAGTTGTCCTTGTGAGCCACCATAACTGCTGTGGTGTGGTGCTCCGTGCGTGAACTGGTGGTTGGCTTTCATCCGCGGAGGTATGGAAAGTCTGTGAGGAGAAACGGCAGAGTTATGTGCCCTTGCTCGATAAGGAATAGCACCGTTGTGATGTTGTTGATTATTGTCGGGGAACTGTTTGGACTGGACAGAGTCTGTAAGGGAGGAGTTGTCGTAGCTGTTGGCCTGCGTGTCGCTGCCGTAGAACGTGGAGAAACTGGCAGCGGGCGATGCTGACTGATGCTCACTGGGAGGCCGTGGATGACGCTGGTTGAAGTTCATATCTGAAAAACAATACAAATGTGTTACAAAAATAGCAACGTAGCCATGAAAAAAACATGCATAGGAAATATACACAATTAACATTTTATAGTTAGTAGAAATTCAGCGAATCTCTTGTCTGGGCCTGATATAGTCAATTAACCCTCTCCTTGCTGAAGGCAGCCAGAGATGCCCTAAAGAGCTGCAGCTAATCCAGCAGGGAGAGGGTTCATGTCAACTAAAAATTAATAATTTTAAAATACATATTCTCCCAATGGAGGTTCAGTTGAGAAGCACTACACATTGAGACACAACAGAGAATATCATACCTGATTCTAAAGGATTTGAAGATCCACCGTGGCTTTGTATCTCAACGTCACTGCCACCTCTGCCGCTGTCACTGATGCTGACGTCGCCTGAGAGGTCACTCCCGCTGTCGTCATGGAAACGTATGTGGGTGTGGTTCTTGTCATTGTCATCCTTGAAAGTGGAGAACTTTTGTTGCTTTGACTTCCCCTTGTGACCCTTCTGTAAAAGAGATACATATACATATTAGGATTGTGCGGGAGACATGTTCAAATAGCCACTAAGTTGGCTGCTCATGGATACCAGAAGTTTTTCCAATAAATATTGTTTTAAAAAAAAGTTTGTATTTTTACATTCTTGCAATGAGTTATCATTTCAACAGCAACAATCTTGTAATATGAGCCATAATTTTAACAGTAATTATTCATTCATTATTAAATCAATTAAAGTATACATTTGTAAAAGCACTGTTATCCAGACATAGGCTAGCTGCTCAAAGGTGCTTAGAACATTGGGTTGATGACATTCTTACATCCATGAGACATCATTTTAACAATAATACACAATTTAAACCCCAAGTCCATGCTTTGAAAATATCTAGTAAATATTAGTAAATATTTGATAATGCGAAAAGTTAATTAATTTCTTTGTATAAAAATATCCCAAAACAATATGATCATTAAAATAAAAAAGTGAAAACATTTTCTACTTACACCCTGTTCCGTATCCTCAGGGATCGTGAAGAGGCAGTCGTTGTTGCGTGCATTGTAGCCGACTGACCCGGATGACATGGACATGTTGTTCTCCTCATCCAGTGAGAAGCTGACCTCCTTCTCCTTCTTCTCAGAGTCCTTCTCTGACAGCGGCGTCATGGAGTTCTTGGATGAGGACGACACAGAGCTGCCGTGGCGGTGTATGCTGGACATCACCTTCTCCTCCTCTGCCTTGGCGCGGTATAGCCGCTTCTTCTTGTCCGAGCTGCGCAGCAGACAGATGACGGCGATGACGACCACCGCCAGCAGGATGGTGACGCCGACCAGAACCATGGCGGTGATGATGTTGATGGATCCCTGGTTGGACTGCGTGAGCGTCGCGTTGCCGAGCCGGACCTCGATGAAGAGCTCGGACTGAGTAGCTCGCTGTGGGGATCCTTGGTCTTGGGCGACCACCATGAGGCTATAGACCATGTCCACATCTCCGGCCTGCAGGTCCTTCCTCAGACGAATGGCGCCCGTCATGTGATCAATCACGAACAGCGAGCTCCCGTTGCCGCCTTCGATGTAGAAGGAGAGGTCAGCGTTCCGGCCTTCGTCCTGGTCGATGGCTCTGACAAAAGTCACAGGTGATTCCTTGCCATGAGTATGAAAGACCACTGCAGTGTTGTTGTACGGGCTCGGGAACACGATGACCGGAGTGTGGTCGTTGATGTCTCTGACGGTGATGATGACGTGAGCGGTGCTGTTGAGAGGGGGTCGGCCAAGGTCAGTTGCCACGACAACGAAGGAGTAAGATGTCTTGGCCTCTCTGTCAAGGGCACGGCTGGTTTTGATGACTCCATCAGCGTACACGATGAAAGGGAAGTCGGAGTCTGTGGAGTGGTACAGCTGGTACATGACGATGGCGTTCTCATCCAGGTCGGCGTCTGTGGCGTTCACCTGACCTACGATGGTGTAGTCCGGCGACTCCTCGGGAACAGCCAGTCTGAAGGTACTGTTGGTGAAGACCGGATGCCGGTCGTTGACGTCTAGGATGGTGATGATGATGGTGGCCGTAGCAGTCAACTTGGGAGTTCCTCTGTCTATGGCTAGAACCTTCACCATGACCTCTGGGTACTGCTCACGGTCGAATCTCATAGCAGCCACCACGGTTCCATTTCTAAAAACATTGAACATGTTACCGGGATCATTCTTGATTCTGTAGACAATCTCAGCATTCACACCAGTGTCCTTATCAGAAGCTTGCAGTGTCTTTATGGACGCACCGGATGGGTTGTTTTCGATGATCGTTGCATAGTAAACACTTTCGGGGAATGTTGGCGCATTGTCATTCTCGTCAGTGACGGACACGAGGAGGTTCCCGCGGACAACCTTGGGAGGTGAGCCTCCGTCGCCGCACGTCACAGTCACGTTGTGGGAGTCCTTGTGTTCTCTGTCCAGTAGCTTCACCAGGATGACCTTGAACTCATTGTGATCCAGCTCACGCAGCTCGAAGGAAGAGTTGGACAGGGAGCAGTGAACTTCTCCGTTGGAACCAGAGTCCGGATCCTTCACTTCAATGTGGGCAACGACACGTCCAAGTTCTGAATACTCCGATACATGGGCAATGCCACTCTTGTGAAAGACATTGATGTGCATCTCGGGGGCATCATTGTGGGTGTCGATAATGGTGACGTCTACGATGGTCTCAGCAGTCTTGGCTGGAACACCGTGATCACGAGCTTCAACTATCACAACATGACTTTTCCCAGCTTCATATTCTAGAGACCCTGCCGTCTTCAACTCTCCGGTGTACTTGTTCAGATTGAAAAGTCTGAGCACAGTTTCAGGTTGGCGAGGTCTGAAGTGGTAGGTGATGTTGCCGTTGTTGTTGATGTCCGGATCTGTTGCCCGGAGTGACACAATGACTCTGCCCGGGGGTGTCGTCTCAGAGATGTTGGCCATGTATCTGGGCTGCTCGAACAAGGGAGGGTTGTCATTGATGTCCTTGATGGTGATATCCAGGTTCAGAGTTCCTGTCTTCTGAGGAATCCCACCATCTCTGGCCAGAACCATCAGCTTGTAGCTGTCAGTGAACTCTCGGTCCAGAGGCTGAACAAGCTCCAGGGAGATGGAGATAACACCAGATGACCCGACATGGTTGATGAGCACAAATGGACTGTTCTTTGGCTGGAGGTCATAACTCCTCACAGAATTATTCACACCGGTATCTTTGTCAATAGCACCAATCAATGGGAAGTTCCTACCAGTGTTGGATCCTTCAGATATCTCCAGGTTGTAGGTGGAAACAGAGAACTCAGGAGCGTTGTCGTTGATGTCATTGATGATAACATTCAGCTGGATTTTCTGGAAGAAGGAGCCAAGACTGGACTGTGCGACGGCTTCGAAGGACAACTTGCAGATTGGGAGGAAGTTGCAGAGGGTCTCTCTGTCCAGCTCCCTGGTGGTGGTGAGGTCACCACTGATGCTGTCTATGGAGAAGTTGGAGGTGTGAGGGTTAACTTGACTCAGGAAACTGTAGCGAAGTCTGGAAAATTCCCCGTTGCTGACAAAGTCTCTGAGTTTTGCGTCGTCGGCAATGTTGCCCAATTTGCTCCCCGCTGGTCTCTGTTCGTCGATGGTGTATGTCAGCGTGATGCCCAGGATGAGCGGGACACTGGTCAAAAGGATGCTCAAAACCAATATGGCCGACATGGCAGACATGTTGGATTTGTTGGGTCAGGTGCAGTTAGTGTAGAGTGTCATTCGATGTTTTTCTCTCACTTCTGAAAAGATAAAAATAAATTGTTAAGAATTTTGGTAATAAACATCCACACACAAAATCCAAACATACCTATAATTATTAAATATTTAACTTAATTGAACAGAATAGATTTGGTCCAAATTAAAGTACATTGTGATATTTTTAGAGAAAAACATCCGCAGAATCTGCCACAGTATTGATGTCTCCAGTGCTAAACTGTTAACAAAGTCAATTCCCCAAACTGCATCATATCAGATAATTAGATCTCTAAATGGGATTCTCTTAATATACTTGGAGCGTAGGAACATCGCTGTCTACCGTATCCTACCTCCTAGGCTAGCACACATGTAGGCAACCCTCAACTTCTCAAGAATAAAACTCACTGCTTCCCCATCCAAGTGTAGACATTAAATACAGGTTAACTTTATACTATTACTGAAAATCCCTTTAACTGCAAGCTTAATCTCCCATTGTGTTTAATTGTATTTTTCAAAAAAATATATCTTTGATGTGGATGATGACAAAAGAAATCCAATAAACAAGCAACGACTTTCAAATCCTCTAATGTTTGTATAATAAAATATAGCAAGACAAGATATAAGAAGATTAAGAAACATTACAAAAACAAATCCAATATCCTCAGGGCTGGAACTCTTCAAGAGAAAGCTATGGTAATCTGGTCTGGGAATGGTATATACATTCTCCATGGTTCTGACTACTAACTACCTGACTGATGGACTGACTGAGAGAAGATACAGCCACGATGACCGACAAGTGTACAAGCCAGCAGCCAGACTGCTGCATTGATTGACCGGGCCTGACTGCACAGTAAACTGACCGGCTCCCTGACAGACGAAACTGCCCACTGGTCAAATCTGAGACTGACCACAGTCCATGAACCCTCCCTCCTGCACCTGTGTCCCAGGGGATTATCAGTAGGGGGAGGGGATTAGGAGTGGTCAGAGAGGGATTAAATCTGGATTAAATCTGGATTACGACAGAATATGTATGGTATTAGTATTGCAAAGCTTCTTGTGAACGTAACAACGGCAATGATTTTTAGTGTAAGTCTGTGGAGTGTGTGGATTGTCTTCGGACTGCAGATGTTGTCAACTGGCTGGACAGACTTACCAGGTGACTTCCAGATTTTAACACTCTGTCGGATTAGCGCTTGATTAACATGCACTTGAGTAGGTGATTAGAGACAGAATGCTAAATGACATGTTGACTAGGTAGACATATCAGTTTACTTCACAGTATCAGTTTGGTTAAACAATATCAATTTGGTTAAATAATAAACGTTTAGTAGCAATATCAGTTTAGTTTACTGTATCAGTTTGGTTAAATAATATCAGTTTAGTTACACAATAGCACTTACGATTTATCAGTTTGGTTAAACAATATAAGTTTAGTAACAATATCAGTTTAGTTGACAGTATCAGTTTGGCAAAGCAATATCAGTTTGGTTAAACAATATCAGTTTAGTTAAACAATATCAGTTTAGTTAAACAATATCAGTTTAGCTGACAATATCAATGCAAATTCAATACAATATTCATAGCATGCAAATTAACTGCCATGTAAAAGCATTTGTGATAAATACAGCAATATAATAAAGTCCACTATTTTAATTTTATGTTTTATACACAAATGTGTGATAGCACTCTGACTTCAAAGCAATTAATACCAAGCAAAATCAAATTCATATTTCCTGTAGAATGGTTCATATGAATGCTTATTACTGCATGTGTTAAGGTAATTTGTAAAAGTTTGTGGTACAGTGGTTTTCAATTTTACTCATAAAAGATAATCAGTTTAAATTGCAATCTGTTATGGAGTTATTTAAATTGTCTAATGTTTTACAATTAAAAATAACACTTCAAATGTTTAACACTTTAAAAGGAAATACACTAAATGCACCTCCAAAAGCATAATTATTGTAAATAAATATTCGAATTTAGTTCATTTCATAAAATACATAAATGTATTTCTTGATGTCTGGATATGTATACCAGATATATATTGCAAAACATTAATCACCTGCTTCTAATGATACAACATGAACACATAGCTGTTAAATAATGCACAAACAATCTACCCTATCGCCTTCTTACCTCTTAACAAAATGCAGCCAACTTATTTTAATCCATTTCGAATCCCTACTGTACATAGCGGGCATATCCAGCACCCGAATTCATGAAATATCCATGAAATATCCGCACACAGTGGTCAATATCACACTATGGTCAATATCACAAGTCCACAGTTGTCAATATGAAAACACTTCACATGGTGGAGCTATAGCAGTCCACAAGCTAGCGAGCCTGCTTCTCTGGGCGACTAACTCTCTGTACTGCCTATGCCTGAGACTAGAGACTACTACAGTAGTGCTAGCTTCATGGGCTTGACAGTCACAACCCAACACTAGGCTACACCAGGCTACAGCACTGCTTCTCTATCACGGACTCTTTGCCACTGTGGTTAATTTCAGCTCCTGTCCGTCAACCAACTCTGAGTGACAGTGAGAGATCCCTGCTCTATTGAGCATGTGCTTGCACACTGAAAAGCTACCTAGTAATTAACGTTAGGTCATCATTGCGTGACCTCTGACCTCCCACCAAGAGACTGGACCCCATGGAACAGGTATCAATGGCCCGAGTGGACATTAAGTGACCGTTAGGTAACCAATCGCTGGGGATCATTGTTAGACTTGTGTACTCTTATCCAATCAGTGGGGAGGGGGTTTATCAGGGATACTGCTGGAGGTAGGGGGCCTGAGGGATCCTAATATCTTTGTTTGAGAAAAGTTGGATTTTAAGGAATATTTTGAAATGTTTGAGACATAAAGAACACATATTTCTGACTGTACATCCAAACTGCATTTGTTGTGTCTGTGTTGTCTGACTGTAACTCTAAATTGTACTATAAGCGTCTATGCCTTGTCTACAATAGTACATCATAGTCAGCTATTTAAACAAGCAAACTGAGCACACTTTCTGAGTATGTTATCTTGTTGTAGTCACAAGCCAAAATATTTGCCATAAAATATGTGTACATCCAAATGTTTAATCCTCTCCCTGCTGGATTTAATAGGCCCAATGCTCTTTAGGGAATCTATGGTTGCCTACAGTAGGGAGAGGGTTCATATATCAACATCTTTGAAATTAAATGGGAATTGCTTTTACAGTAACCAATTATTTGTGAGCATGCCATTTAAAATGCTATATTCCATCTATATGCACATTCTCCATTGATATTTTAAATTTCTTATATTTTCAAATTCTACATCATATTAGTCATCAAAATATCCAATTACTACCAACATTCTTTTTTATAACTACTGTATCAGCAGGAAAAGTATTCACATTTGAGCCTTTGTTTCAGAAAACCAACCTGTGATCCAAGTTTGATCACAAAATCACAATCTAATTCCTTAACAAGCTTCGGTAAATATTTACAAATCCTAACCACATTGAAGATGGCTCCTCATTTAAACCTTCAATCAAACATTATGCAACGTAGCCGTGTCTGTCTCCAGCTAGACCCAGCATCTGCCTGGACATATCCCATCCCCTCTCACTATCCCCTGGAGATATCCCATCCCCTCTCACCATCCCCTGGAGATATCCCATCCCCTCTCACCATCCCCTGAGAGAACCCCTTTCCTATCAATCCTTGTCCAGTATCCATTCCCCTCCCCCTTTTTCAAATGACCCCATTACCCCCAAACTTGACGGTTACCATAACATTATTTGACCATTCCAGACCGACACAAATAGCCATTAAATGAGCGTATCACATCACCTTCACCATACTTTAAATACAGTACATCTTGCAATGTATTTCAAATGCCACAGTTTAAACTGCATCAGAGAGGGAAATGCTTGTTTAGACACAGCTATTAAAGTGACAAACTTTGTGTCACAATAAAAGTTGACACATTCCATTTTAGGCATTGAAATCTTTCCTGGTAACTAATATTTACTTCTCGTTAAATTTGAGAAGGGATAGAAAATGATGTGTGTCTTATGTATTAATTAGTCCTTTCTCTGAGTTTCTGTTTACATTGCAATGAAAGTGTAGCTGATTACCACTTCTGTTTCAGTTGTTTTCGACAAAGGTATCCTAAAAGTACTAAAATAATCAGTGATTAGGTAAGTTTTAATTAGTATGTTACATGTCTTTGTCTAAACATTCTTTGTTTAAATATATATTTACAGACTGTAATGAAGTTGTTAGATATTATTACTACTGTACATGATTCTCCCAAAACGACCACTATAAACAAAAATTAAAAGCACATTTTTAAACATATAAATATATTATATTTTTAAAATATCAAATTGTGATATAAATTTGGATTATTACTGTATGAATATAGAAATGTCAAATTTAACATAAAATACAGAAGAATGAAAAGTTTGTATTTATTCTTCATTAACCCTCTTCCTGCTGGATTAGGCACAGCCACTGCTTGTTAAGGCATATCCAGTTGCCTCCAGCAAGAAGAGGGTTAAGTTTGAATGATGAACTACTGTATATTAAATTAGTGAATGATTATATAAATCATATAGACAATATAAGCTTGGAGTTAACATGTCATACAGTAATTTCAGAACCTGTAGCTGGTTATTAATGTAATTTTGGCAAATACTGTTGCAGATGTATATTTCTACAATACTTATCATGCATCACAGTCTTATAGCCTGGACACATAACTTAGCTTAATGTGCATATACATGTATTATGTTTCTATCTGTCTGTGTGTGTGTGTGTGTGTGTGTGTGTGTGTGATGTGTGATGTGTGATGTGTGATGTGTGATGTACTCGAGATACTGCCTGTCAAGAAAGTAAATGTGTTGTACATGTCCCGCCAAGCCTAGCCCTGTGAGTTGTATCACTCCGCTGCAACTGTAAAGTCTTTTTAATCACCTCCCTGGCTTGTTTCTCTGAGCTGTCATTGTTCATTGCATCCCGTACTTCCCAACCCACGTGCCACTCTCTGGTCGCGGACCACCGGTGATTGATTGTGTGTTAATTAGTGCGTGGACATACACAATCAACCTCTATACGTGAACATGATTGTCTACTCCGCTTCATTTGACAATAACGTTTTGGTTTTTATGTAATAAAACCTGATGAAAAAGTCATCAATATTAAATTAATACGCTCTGTATGAAAAATAATTCAATCCAGAGAGAGGGTATCTAAAATGGAAGTGGCAAGTTCTGTTCGGAGCGGTGTCCAATGGTTCCGTATTTGAACCATAATCCTTTTAACGCGAAACTCTGTAATTGGTTCCTCAGTAAAGCTGTTCTGGGAGAGTTCCACTAATTCGCATCTACTGAGTGTAGCAAGAGATAGATTAAACCTGTATATAAAAATCAATTTTGTAATCGGGACATTAGCGCTGTACAATAAACCTACTCCCCGTGTCTGAAATGATCTATAAAAAAATATCCAATTGCCAGTCTCTGAAGATTATTTTTACAGTCTGACTGATCACCTCGCCACATGGTCCATTTCTTTCTGCTTTTTTTTTTATTAAATGTCTTTTATACATTGCATTTCAATATCATTTCGTACTCATGTCATCTGTTTGTAAGGCAATCAACTCAAATGAGTTCCACGCTTGTCAATCTCGCGTAAATTTCGACATTTTGTGATTTTAACAGGATTACTGTAATCCTTTCTGTGACAAGCTTCACCGAGCCGAAATCCCCCGCGGAAAATTAATTATAATCTAAAATCATAAATAGTATTCAAATATGTTTATCAGAAGCCATCATAATGGATAAGGAAATGTAGAGAAGTTATGTATTATCGCAAATGACAACACTAATATCATCGAACTAATCTGGTGTCAATTTCAGTTTTATCAGCATCAGGTTAATTTCTATCTAATCATGCTTAAGCTTTATTGGCTTACTCAGTGCTTATCTCCCTTTTTTATGGATGGTGTAAGAAAATGACACTTGTATTATAAATGTCTAGTTATATAGTTATTGGTAATTCATAGTAACCGAAATGGAATAAGCCCGTTTCCTGTGGTGTCCATCTATTTTTCAAACTTTCCATTATATTATTAAATGCTAAATACATTATCTAAACTTTCTATTATATTATTAAATGCTAAATACATTTTTTCGTTGGTGCTGCTTAGTATTATATGGAATATAGAGGAATTTGCAACAATACCCAAAGGATATTATAACACTCGCAATCAATGAGCTCATTTTTTATTTAGATTGGATTATTAAAAATATTAAAAACGATGCCAAAATACATAAATGTTCTACTTCAACATTTATTATATTACCATGTATCGATTGATAACATAATGTGTACTATATTGGGATACAAAGGGAGGATACAGTAGAATGTATTTGTGGTGGCAGTTTGTCTAATTCTTCACACTTAGCGGAGGAATTCTCTCTGTTGATACCGCAGCCTTTTACCGCAGGAGATAACACACAAACCACTTTAAATATTCACCAGGCAAACGCGGAGATCCACCCAGTAGACATGGAGCTGTTACTACATTCTTAACCGCGACAGCACGCGGCTGCTAGGTATCCAAGAGACCCTTGCAACATCGCCAGTCGTAATTAACTAGCGATTACGTACTGATACTGTTATGAATTGTCCTTGACACCTAGCCTCGATACCAAGTCTACCCTGCAATGCACGATCATGTACAACAAAAGAAGCCTACTTGACATACCCCTACTCAAAAATCGACAACAGTTGTCTATGTCACTCAGACAGATAGGATTTTAAAATACAAGTTTTCTTGTTTATGCACTTAAGGTACTCTAGTTGAAAGTGATTTGTCGATTCATGAAATACACATCCTAAGATATCTCCCTGATGTCTCAAATACTAATACCCGGTAGTGTGTTATGTTAACTTTGAGCTGTAAATATTCTATTATAGTCAGCAATAACGACATCCATGTATATTTTTGGCTTCTTTTAACTCAGGTGATCGGTCGATGTGAATATTTTTTTATCTTAATTTAAAGTCTGTGTCAACGCTCGCCTCCCTGGGTGGAAATTGATCAGCGAGTTGTTAGCGAGTTGTTAGCGTAACAGGTTTTCTATCTCCACTTGATTGGGGGCTTATTGAAAGCTCTCAAACGCCACATGATGCTTATTGATAATTCACGACCACGACCATGACATGGACTTAAAAATCAATTTCCGAGCTTTTTGTAAAGTTCAATAAAGTAACTTCAAAAACATACACATTGGTTGAAAAAATTACAAGCTAACATAACGTGTTTGAAATTCAATGAAAAACTCAAATGCCCTGAAAAGGTAAATTTTAGCAATAAAAAAAAATCTAAAAAGTTACAAGTCCCAGTTAAAAGTTGCAAGACTCAGATGTTTCTCGTAGGCAGTAATTTCAAACATTGCCAAAACTTTCGCAATGATAGCACTTTCCCACATAAGAAGTGTAAACGTGGAGTTACAAGGTTTGTAATGGTATGGCCATGTCATATACACACTGTTGTCTCTCTTCAGCGCTCAGACTTCTTAACTTTACAAAATGTGTTTACATTTCTTTCCAGTGTTGGAATTTACCAAACATGTTAAAGGCACCGTAAGCTGTCTCGGCAAACACAGAACTTTATATAGCAATGAATCTCCAAAACCGTAGCATACACAACCTTGAAATGGAATTCTTTGAAACACATTTTGCTGCTATTTTATTTACTGATATGTAAATATCCTTATAAACATGTGATGAAATATTGAAATTCAATATTTATGTGGTGATCGCTTTAAAACACAGGTGTTAATATGAATATTTCCAAGTGCCAACTCTAACATTTGTCGGATAAACCAAATATTATATTGTTAGTTTTAATGTTTCACCTATATCCTATTTACCACGTGTATCATATTTCTCCTGACAAGATCAACATACTTATCCAACTCTCTTTAACATCTTTGTAGTTTTAGATCTATAAAATACTCAATCACACCTCTATTGTTAATGACATCCATCTATTAAGTCATCCCACAAACACTTTGGATATACAACACAACCTTACAGGTAAGATTCTTTCTGCAATCCTTTGATCTTCTCCAAAGTCCAATCAAGGTACTTCACCGCCCTCAGGTAGATAGTTTATACCCATTTAATCAAAGAATGTGTTATTACAGCAGATTAAAGGTGAAATAAAACAATATTGTAATACATGCTGGCGAAACTGTGATGTTAGCATGGAGACCCTACTGTGTAGAATTGTGAACATTACAATGAGGGACTAAATACATAGACAAATCTGTGCAAATATACAGGTGGAGACAATAGAATGCAAGACAATCTGTTCTCACTCACAAGGGGGCTGGGTTCCCTAAGGGGAGGCATGTCTGGTAGGTTTATTTCAGATAAAAGATATTTGAACTTACGTTAACGCGATAGTTTTATACTAAACGTGATAGAGTGGGAATTTCAATAGTAAACTGATCTCATGCTGTTTCACTGTAGACTGAGACCAGTCTATAAATCTTTTATTTGCCTTTCATAAACTAGAAACACTGGATTTATAAAAATATTTGCATCATAACTATAATGACTCATAATCGAGTCAAATATGTAACGAAAGAATTCCTAAAAGAAAATCAAGTTCTTTTGCAAACCACAAATCATTGTGTGAAATATGCAGGTAGTTTTTTTAACTCTAAATTGTTGTTAAGTATTATATTAGAGAAATCAATGAATAGCTAGGTTGGTGAATCTTCCAGCTAAGTTTTTCTGCTACACAATAATGTCAACACTGCATGTGTGTCATCCCATAGATAGTCTTGGTATGAAGTGTTCTCCATTAAGTTGCATTCCATACCTGCTAATTGCAAATTGCTGTAAATTACTTCATCTGTCACTCCAAAGAACAGAGAATTCATAAAAACCCAAGTAAATTCTTGTTAACCAGCACTCACAATATTAACATAAATAATTCACAGCTTTCTCCAGAATCTGTGGGTGTTTTGAGTAGGAAGAAAGTTAATTGATGTATATTTGTAGGAAATCATTAACATTTCATGTTTCCCCACTATTTTCTCATCCAGAATGTAGTAATATATTACAATGTTTTATATTTTAAAATATGTGCTCAAAGATAAGAACATTACGAAGAAGGTGAGGCTATTCCAATTCCTATCGAATAATGTACTAAAATAATAGTATTTTTAACCCTTTCCTTATTGAAGGCAACCAGAGATGCCACATATTGTTATTGTGATTAAAACAGCAGGGAGATGGTTAACACAATTATAAATTCCAGGATTTTACACCTTAAAAGCTAATTTCTTTACAAACTAAAAATGTTTCACGATAATATCATCCATCATAATAATACATGTCCAAACAATAATTTGAACAGCTACATATACTCATTTGCCAATGTACTAACAAATATGTTAATAAATAAAAAAAGGAAAAATAAAATAAAATAAATTCACGACGTCATAATTTATAAATTGCAAGTTTAAAAATAAGTCAAGTTCCTACCTCCAAGTATAGTACACCAGCACCAATTTTCTTAGCAGTTCAAACGTTTCCAAAGGAAGTTTGACAAAAGTTTGACAGATTATTTTCTGAACTTGACTCACTAAATCACAAACAAGATTGTGACTGCACTCCTCTTCACGTAACCAATATAACACCCCTGACAACTCAACGTACCTGTCAGGTGCTCAAATCTACTCCAGATAAGTAGTTCTCGTTAAGACAGGTGTCAACATGGGATGAAGTGTTCAACTCCCGACTCTGATCACTGGCTACCTTCTGGTCAGACAGACATTACTCAAGGAAGCTGGAATAGAAGAAAAATTGATTAAGTCTGATATTATACAGTTTAGAGTATTACTATTGGTCTGTGACATAGCTAAAGTGATTGATTCGATGACATCAATGGTAGCAAGTAAATGTCAAGTGTTAAGTAGTACGTGTGTAGGGGGAGGAGGATGATCTGATAAAGTTAAGAGTAAGACTAAATGAAACATATTTCCAAGAATATTCTGTATGATAGATAATTACGAATTGTATATATAATGTGATGTATTAAATCCAGTCTTAAGCAGCCTCAAGGATATCTAGAAATGATCGTAAGTACAAGTCACAAGGCAAGTTTTCTGAAACATTGGCAATGATTTGAAATTTTATGATTCAAGAGTACCAAAGCTGTTTATTGATACACTCAAGTACATGTATCTAATAGTACATAAAAATGAAGAATAGCATACATGTAAATTTTACGTTATTTTTAATATTGTAAAGTATGTGATATTAACATTACTGGTAATATCAAACAAATAGTTCAAAATCCTATTACTTCAAAAGTTTATTGGTTCAAAATCCTATTAAAGAATGTATTCAGCAGAATAATTTAATTTGACATAAATGGAAGTGCTTTGGGAAATGTTCCATTCAAATGTCAATGACATATTCATTAACAATATTAAATTGAATTCATTGCCTTGGTAAATATAGACAAATCTCATTTTATCCAAATAATGTTAATATAAATAGTACAGCATTACTTCTATATTTACCTATAGCACTGGTCAGATGGCAGGTAATCTCTGATACTAGTGCTTCTTAAAGGAGAACTGACCTTAAGTGAGCCCTTGACCATCGGTCAAATTTATATGAGAACCCGTCTGTATGATTTCACAAAGACAAGGACGTCTCTTTTCACACCCGACACGATTAAAAACATGATCCCTGTCCCATTCTCATTGTCTTCCATTCCCTGCGAACAACTTAATCCCCAGTATTTGACAAGATATTCTCCCATCTTCGGGCTATGGATATCTCTATAGAAGGAGAAGCCTCAGGTGAATTTTCACCTGTGACCATCGTCTCAATCCTCGTCTCTCGTTACCGTACCTGAGGGGGACCCCGGATCAGCCCCTGGCTATTGTCGTAAGGTGGTCGACGCAATTAAGCATGGGAGGTACGGAAACAGCGTCGATTCATCTAAAGTAAGCACCATTGTTGTGTAAACGAGTCGATAATAATTACTCTGCTAATCCCTCTGATCCAGGTAATCCGTCATGTTTGATCAAGATACAATGAGGTGAGGGGGAAAAGTGAGTGGATACTGAGTCTAGAACAAAGCACTGCTAGATGATACACATGAGGGCGGAGCAGACTGGGTAGAGGGTGGTGTAGACTGGATAGTGGTGAGGGTGGTGTTGACTGGAGAGAGGTGGGGCAGACTGGATAGTGGTGAGGGTGGTGTTGACTGGATAGTGGTGAGGGTTGTGTTGACTGGAGAGAGGTGGGGCAGACTGGATAGTGGTGAGTGTGGTGCAGACTGGATAGTGGTATGGTGGTGTTGACTTGATAGGGGTGGGGTGGACTGGAGTGAGGTGGAACAGACTGGATAGTGGTGGGGGTGATATAGACTGGATATTGGTGGGGCTGGGACAGATTGGTTAGTTGTGTCGTGGTGTAGACTGGATAGTGGTGGGACTGGATTTTGGTGGGGCTGGGATTGGTTAGTTGTGTCGACTGGATAGTGGTAGGGCTGGTATAGTCTGGATAGTGGTGGGGCTGGGACAGATTGGTTAGTTGTGTTGTGGTGTAGACTGGATAGTGGTGGGGTGGTGCATTCTGTAGAGTGGTGGGGCAGAATGCATAGTGGTGGGTGGGGCAGACTGGATAGTGGTAGGATGGGCCAAACTGGATAGTGATGGAGCGGGACAGAGTATATATTGGTGGAGTGATGCAGACTGGATAATAATAATAATAACTACTCAACATGCACCAAATCCCCCCACATGCTCAAAGTGCCACATTAGACTACACTAGAAGCATATAACATCCATAATTCCAGAGTTATTCCAGGCTTGCATCCTATCACATTATCACACACTGGCATTTTACTAAAAACAGGAAGATGACAATTGTAAGACATCAATACAGAAACATTTAATACAGAAATTAAACATACAATTCCTTTATTTCCATTTCCCCAGGCAAAGATTAACCCATAACACTTTAATTTCATTAATCCTGACATTATCCCTGTAGATAGATGGATTTCTCTTGTCCTTCAGTCCTTATGACTTGACTCCGTGCACATCTGTGTACACAGACCAATTATTGAAGTAATTACTTGACTGCAGAAATAGGCAACTCAATTGATCAGAACAATTCAACAATAATACGTCTTTGATGGAGCTAACACAAAAGGTTTTTTACAATTATCGGATTCCTCTTAAATAGCTGGAAGTCTGAATGAATGTACTTTTTCTTAACAATGGCCATAATTCTGACTTTTGTAATATACAAACATGCACTTGAATTACAAGTTTATAACCCTTAGGGATGTTGGACAATCATTGGAAGTGTTTTAATGGTTGACTGGATTTTGTTGCACTCAGAAATTGTATCGAGGGTGCTTTTATCTTAAAATGGAAAACTTGTTAAACTCTGTAAACATGATGGGGATTTGACAATAATCTAAAGATTAAATGATGGTGATGCTTGCATTATTGTTTCAAAACTGAGGGCGCCCACTGAACGCAACCCAAAATAGGTTTTCCATCAATCATTGCATTTATAGATCCCCGTAGAAAAGGGTTTTGTGACATTTATTACCATCACACTTTAATTGATCTAATATTTTTCATTTGATGTTGATTATTTGTTACATGGGACCGAAATCATTAGTTCAATCAACATACATTAATCCACATATTACTTCTAATTGTGTAGTAAGCACCATAAGGTATCTAAATATTTACTTATTTTAAGATTGAAAATATCTGTTAGCTTAATACCCAACATAAATTGCTCATTATTTAAGATAACATAAACTACCATACAAATCTGGTTCTATTTAAGATCTATTTAATATAAATCTATAATAGCATGAACTTCCACTCGGTATTTTTGTATTGTAACAAAAGTATCGCAAATAAAAACAAGCTCCATGCTTAACCCTTCAGTTTGTCTGTTTTCGCAGTGCATAGAGGTGTTTCCTTTACTAGTTTATTAAGAGCTACAAGAACATTTATCTTCAAGTAAAATTCACGAAAATTATATTGGCAGCATATACAGGGTTAATATTAAATCTATCCTTAGTCTCATCTGGTTCACTGTCTGAATGGATGGGAACCTACACTTTAATAACATCACGTCAGACAAGTTAGTGACAAGTCATTTATCAAGGGCTATAATTAACCCTAACCTTGTGGCACATGTTATATATCCCTTCCTTTCTCACTTCCAATTACAGCAGTCTGTGTTACTTTTCACTTGACTGAAATCTGCAGTACTTCTCCCTAGCATGGATTCACATCTCTCCCCCATCACAAGCTGCTGCTTCAATAACCATCTTTAGTCCATCCCGTATGAATAGCATACGCGGCTTATGCGATAAAGACATATTTCAATGACGACAAATATTTAAGACAGGTCAATAGGCGCTAATGGTGTCACGGGCGAGTGGCTCCAGTGTACGTGTTACAATTGTTAAATATTAGTTCAGCGTTCATTGCGATTCCATCAGTAACTTTGATAGTTCAGCCAGTTTGTATAATATGATATTAATATCGTTCAATGGTGGTTTAGTGTGATTACTCTGGGTTGGGTTAAATGTAAACCATTTTCTAACTTAATCTTGGAGGCTATCATGTGGTCTGTTAATGGTAATTAAGAATAATGATATGGACATGGTTAGGTAGTGTAGAAAGGTTTGGAAAATAGCCTCAACGTAGATGATCCAACAAGTTCTATAGATGCTGTGGTACCAGGTACCCAAAATATTCATAGAATATCTAATGTACTGCTAACAATATAGATCTTGATCATCTAAGCTGCAGTAGTACACTGTTAACCCTCTCCATGCTGGAGGCAACCAGAGATGCCCTAAAGAGCTGTGTCGGTGTCTAATCCAGCAGGGAGAGGGTTAAGGATGTAGTGCAATGAGGACATTGGCAACCATCTTGTCAGATTAACCCTCTCCCTCCTGAATTACGGTAGGCACAGGCTCTGCTTTTTAGGGCATCTCTGGTTGCCTCCAGCATGAAGAGGGTTGAAATCACTGTTCTGTGTGCATATTCAGTTGCCTTTAGCATTAAAAAGGTTAAGATGGAAGGATTGGGAAACAATGTCTTTGCATGTCAGTCATCATCTTTCATATACTAGTAGCTTGCACCAATGGTCTCGGGTCATCATCTTATCATCTTGTTGTTGTTGTTGTGAAATACTGTGGAAAGTGTTAAATCCCAAATCTCTCATGGCTTCCTAAATTCATCCAAGCGCATCTAAATTATCAGTTGCATTTGCAGATATTTTATCAATAATACCGAACAGCAATCATAATTGCTCTCTATTAGGTGACTAATCAATGACATATGATATACACAGGCCTATGTACATATTAACCACTGATCACAGTATATAGACAAACAATACTGTAGGTAAACTACATGGGAGTTCCTAACCCAGGCATGTGTGATCATAGGGTTAATCAACCATGCCTGCTTTCATACAGTCCTTACATTATACAAAAATAAATATTTATTGCGATATTGCGATACACTCAATTGTACATCTGTGTTTAATGGGGAAATAAACTATTGATGGAGCCCCATTTAAGCCAGATCCTGTCGAGATCAAACGGATAACAAATACAAACACCAGATCAAACAGATAACAAATACAAATGCGATCATTTGAGATGTCATTACCTGAAGTATTTATTATTGATTGCTCGCTGCACTACTCAGTGGCTGTGTGGTACAAACATGCAGGTAGAAGTGAGTGAATCTCTTAACATGCAGATAGCGGATCACCTGAATTCTTTAGTTTCAATGGTGTTAAATCTACAGTCTTCAACTCTTCATGGTGTGGCTCCTAAATGGAACTGTGGCTCCTAATCTGAACTGTAGTCCCTAAATGGAACTGTAGCCCCTAAATGGAACTGTGGATCCTAATCTGAACTGTAGCCCCTAAATGGAACTATAGCCCCTAAATGGAACTGTGGCTCCTAATCTGAACTGTAGCCCCTAAATGGAACTGTAGCCCCTAAATGGAACTGTAGCTCCTAATCTGAACTGTAGCCCCTAAATGGAACTGTACCAAGATATGTATTGTAGTTACTGATGTTAATGTCACAAGTTGTCATTTGTCACTGTTGTCATTGTTATCTTTTTCAAAATCAGTGACATTATACTTGTGCTAAGTCAGTAGTTTTTTATGGGAAACAATATTAAAAATAAATGTATTTTAGTACTATATTCTTTCATGATTTACTGACTAAAAGAGATGGGATTGTGACCAAAATGATAGACTTTGTAGAGATTACCTGGTGTACATATACCATAATACTTAAATGTCATGCTGCATATGTCACATGTTCTAGATTAGCAATACTACATAAATATGTAATGGATTTAGTCACATCAGGTATCTCTAGCGAACCTTGGTATCAGATACCTGCAGTTTACAGCATCTGATGCAATATTGAAATGATGAGATGATAAATACTGTACTTGCTCTTTCTTTGAGCATTTCCAATTTTCCACTCTACTGCAAGTAAATGGCAAGCGCTATAGTTCACCTCACAATGTACCTCATACATAACAAGGATAATAACATTAGATTAGATTCTGACAAAACTTTCTTTTATATACCAACCGAACAATAACCACTTTACAAATATATATTCTGTAGTACATTCATAGCATGAAGAACACTTTGTCAAAATTAATTCTTAACAACTTATGGTGTTGAATACATGTCTTGACATCAATGAGGTGATGCGCATCAATGAGGTGATGCTCACAGATATAAATGGCCTGTGCTCGGGGGTTTTCTAAGGTCAACCGTAACCAGAGAACTCTTTTAGTTTCCTTTAGAACTCCACCTAGATGAGGCCATTACTTGTGCACCTATCCTAGTTTTCATGTTAGCTCTGCCCTGTTTGGAAAGCATAATTTATCTTCAAAGGCTAAATTGATGCGGAAGAAACATTTCTGCTTGGCTGGCTTTGATGCGCTACACAAGGTGATGGAAAAGCACAGAGGAACATATGTTTTCTGTCCACGGACTAAACTACTATTTTCCCAAGTAATCAGTATGTGCGTGAGATTTGCGTCTTAACGTACACATCTTTCTGGTGCATGCACTCTCCGTCCTGCTCCAACGAAATTTCAATTTCAAACGGCGGAACGCAATTTTAAAAGATTGATTGTTTTCTTAGCCACCCTGTCAAAGATGTTGCAGATACGGTTGGAACGGTGAGCTTATTTACACAAGTTAAAAAAACTGTCTGTCTGAAATGACAATATTTTGGTAATGGTTTTTTAATTATATCTTTTTAACTTGTAAACTAAGTTACCGTTGTCTGTGTATTTAATTAGAAGGAGTCGAGCTAAAAAGCATTTCACACATTGGAATCTAGTTTTACAATTTGACACCAAACAATGAAGTTATGTTTCAAACTAATGTGTGTGTGTGTGTGTGTGTGTGTGTGTGTGTGTGTGTGTGTGTGTGAGAGAGAGAGAGAGAGAAAGAGAGAGAGAGGGAGAATTAGATAGATAGAAAGAGAGAGAGAGAAAGATTGATAGATAG
>JAUTBV010175230.1:0-23600 GCA_032361325.1 Lepetodrilus fucensis | reverse complement strand
GCATACCTAGTATTATTACCCTAGTTAAGGCATACCTAGTATTATTACCACAGTTACGGCATACCTAGTATTATTACCCTAGTTAAGGCATACCTAGTATTATTACCCTAGTTAAGGCATACCTAGTATTATTACCACAGTTACGGCATACCTAGTATTATTACTCTAGTTAAGGCATACCTAGTATTATTACCCTAGTTAAGGCATACCTAGTATTATTACCACAGTTAAGCTATATGTAGCTTTATTACCATAAGGAAGACTTGGAGATTACCATGGCATAGACATACCTATTTACCTACCTACCATAGTTAAGGAATACTCTGATTGGTTGTTGGTTGAATTGAGGCTTCAATAATGATTCTGCTGGATATACTGTGCCCCAGATCCACAGAATGATGGTAGTGCTACGAGAGTCATAACTCCTACAACTTATATATGACGCTACAACTCTCATGATGCTACGATTGGGTGAATATGGAGTTTTAACGTCGCTGCAGGAATCTTTCACCCATTTGAGACAATGCTATGATTGGTCTGTGGAACAGGGCACAGGAGGAGGTGATGTTTTCAAGGACAGACAGTCTAGAGGTCTTCACGACAGTTGACCATCAAGACGGTGCTGGAAGTATCTATATGCTAAGTACTTCACACGTCTCAAACACATGCGTGTCAGGTCGCGACACTCCAGAGACAGGTCTGGAGATTGCACACAGTTCTAGACAGAGTGGAATAGACAAAACTTACACCATCAATAGGTCAGCATAAGTAAGGTGCAGAATACTTCCAAATGGTCAATGGAAGACACTGAAAACTCAGTGGTTTCAGTAGAATCGGAAGTAGGTGGCAGAGTAGCAAATACCTGCAGAATACCTGCAAAATACCTGCAGAAATCATACTTTCATCTACAAAGTAGTATCAGCAAGATTGAAAGTAGATGGCCAAATTAGGGAAATACTCCAAAATAGACAGACAATTTTGCCAGTTGCCGGCACCTATTGAAACCACTGAAACTGCACTTCAAACAAGACAATGTTCACTTTTTGTTTGTATTGGGGCTTAAGAGCTATTTTCAAGATTCTTTCACTTATATCATGGCTTTTTCACTGTGCTTAATAAAAATTACCAGACCCACTGATAAATATTAATTAATATTAAAACACTCCTACTGGCCCTGACGTTTATAGAACTATTTGAGTACGATTTAATGCTCAACTTTTGTTCATAAATCCCCATAGAAAATTTGAGTTGAGCATGAAAAAGTACTCAAATAGTTTCCTAAGCTGGAATCCTGGGAGCTTATTCTCCAAATGTTCTTACAAACTTTTTAGCCTAAGAATGCTTCATAGCCATACTACAAGAATTGCTAAGATTGTCTTACGAACGTAAGAAAATTTCTAGAATAGGCCCCCTGGTATTGGCCAGCAAGGTTATCCCTTTGGCCAAGTTGGTAGTGTGTTGAACTCAAATTCAAACAACTCGTGTTCGATTCCCAGTCTCAACATTGTCCGGACACATTCTCTTTCATCATTTCTTCAAGTCACCACTAAGAAATTCCTGATGGTATCCGTCGTCAAACTCTACGATTAATTCTTCGACGATTTCCTTTTTATTACCAACAAGGTATAACACACAACCATCAGCTTGGCGTAGGAATACGTTTAGCAGAGCACAACAATCGCTGCCTATAGAGGGCGCTCTGGCCCATAACGGCAGTGAGCACGAACAACAGTACATTAGGCATTTCTCTGGTAGTCAATGGAGAAGAACTTGGGCATGGTAACACCTCATTATAGACCCCTGTTACCTTAGAAGTACACCTGTACAAACAAGACGTTGCTTGCAATGGACTTGTCTGTCATCATGGAATCACTTCAAAGATAACTTACATAGTATGGAGGTCACAGAATGAAGCGGAATGAAGCCTTGCGGCATGCCACGTGGAACCATATTCTTGTTTAATTACCAGGTTTTTTCTCTGTCTGCATATCTCTGGGTGTTTGATGCTAGGACTATTGTGTGATGTTGGTTATCACTACAACTTCTGTACAACATTAGGGCTGGTTATCGCTATGACTTTTGTATGACATTAGTTTAAGTCCACATGGATCTCCAGTGCTCCAAGTTCATATTCATTAGTGTTAAGTTTAAACAAATTAGATTCAAGACAAATTTGATAGGTTACAAGTTATCATAACTTAAATGAATTATTTCACTGTTCAATACTGTACTGGTGTACAACCAGCATGTGTACGGCATGGAATAGGTGCATTATAATTATGCATTATTATTATCATTACCTGCACACTTCTCAAATATTATTTATCAATTATTTATTTTATAACTTTATTATTCATCAATGTTCGTGCTTGTTTTTCCTCAAAACTTTGCTGCTACCACATTACAAGTATCAATTAAACTGCCATCTTTGAAGTGTGTGAAGACTTTGCTTCACTGATCTATTTCCACAAACTTGTCACCAGGTCGCCAGATGTCATGTCAACATTCACAGTTAAATGAACGTGCATCAAGCCAAATATAATGTAGTTATCCTTCCAAGTGTCATGTGCTCTGATTCTGTAACCATATCAGTGACAATGTTTTTGCCCCCACCTCCGCCTCCCCCTGCCACTGCCTACCCCACATGCACCGGCACCCACAAAGGAATTTACAGCATAAAAGCCACAATACTACATGTTAGCATCTGAGATATAGAAAAATTCATCGAAAAGTAAAAATTATGAGGACTACTGTAAATCATGAAATTAACGGAAGCAGAATATTAATGCGAAAAATGGGACCGCTGTATTGTCGCATTTAATTGCTGCACATTAACGGTAAGATCAGGTACAAAACATGTATGGAGACGCATTTACGTTTAAAATCTAGAGGTCGCATTAAATTAGTGACGCATTAATTTTGTGATTTACAGTATTCAGTGTTCTAGAAGTAAGTATCAAAATAGAAATCATGATCCTACAATAATATACCTATAACTTCAATAAATTAATTCAGTTGAACAAGACTTGCAATGGGTGTAGAGGTACAACAGCTTTGTGAAACACATGGGGTTGGAAATGCAATACATCTTGTATAACTGGACTGGAACTAACGGCAGACATAAGCAATATTCGGACTTGGCATCACCGACTTTAGGCTTGTTTGTGTGTCATAACATTCTTAGTGTAGTCAGTGATCTATGTAACCTCAACCTCCTCAACCTGCCACAGTAAAACAGCACCTGTAGGTAGCATAGTGGCCATTCACTGGAGAAAGAAATGACGCTTTACAACCCTATATTATTATTATTGAAAATAATACTTCTGTTCGATTTTACAATTACCAACTTTATATGAAAAATAAGATGTCATTCAATAGGATCAGTAAACTTGATTTACAAATGATTTAATTTTACAATTTCAGTCTAGCCTTAAGATTCCAAGATGTTTTGAGTATGATTTCATGCTCAAGCTCAAATTTTATATGGGGATTTGTGAACAAAACATCAAGTTGAGTACTCCAAAATTAAGTTTGTACTCCAAAACAAAAAAGTTTCATAATCTCAGGGCCTGGTTAGTCAACAGAGAAATGACAATAAGTGATTTAGTGTTTTATTTCAATGTGATTTAGTGTTTTATGTCAATGTTCCCTTCATGGTGTTACAATAACAGTCAGAAAACCCTGGCTGATGCAGTTGACTAATACCAATAACTGTATATCATAGTACCCCGACATGGATCTATTATAGTTTGACATGTGAACCCACAGCACCAATCCATTTCTTAAACAAATAAGAATTAATTAACATGTTAACCTGAGTAACAAAATGTTGAGATATTGCTGCTCATATGACCGAAAGGTTATCTGTCAAAATCAGCTAAATTATCCTTGCTTAAGTTGGTACCAACCACAGAATAATTTCTTTCTTCTCAAGTGAATTGATCCAAACACTGTACTTCACACATGACAGAAAATAACACCATTGGACTATTGTTAAGTCAACAGAAGAGTGGAGATTTTCTGCCAATAACAAGCTCTTTAGAAACGAACACAAGAAGAAAATCAATGTCACTCAAACGGAAATGGAAGCAAACTGGCGCGGAATCTCTAGACAAGTTCTTTATGCACGTGATTGTTTACTAGAATCAATATATTATCCACTGTAGTGGAGCTTGGTCATCGATGGAGCGGCGAGATAGATATAGGAGCATGTTCGTAGACGATAATAGAACATGACCCCCATATCCTCCATGACGGATTGACAGCTAGTTAATCTTCAGGTTAGGGCAAGTCATTAGATGGTCTAGACCAACAGAAGTCCATTTGATAAAACAATGACAATACCATTAAGAAATGGCATGATAACAGATGTGTCAAAGGAAAATAAAGAAAACATTTCTTACAATATTGATTTTGTAAGGAAGATTATTAACAGTATGTCTGATTGTCTTTGTAGATCTTTTGATTTAAAAAAGAAGACTTTTGTAATATACCTAAATTATTACTAGGATATACTAGGACATACCAGGATGTTCACAATCATAAGAACATGCTTCTGATAGGACTAGATGTTTCGTTTCATCGTCATTAAATATTTTGGATTGAACTAAAGGAGTGCATACCACTACTGATATAATTGTACATAAAATATACTAGGATATACTATGGTATACTATGGTATACTATGATATACTATGATATACTGTGATATACTGTGATATACTGTGATATACTATGATATACTATGATATACTATGGTATACTAGTGAGTGAATATAGAGTTTAACGTCGCTGCGGGAATCTTTCACCCATTTGCGACGACTATGGTATACTATGATATACTATGATATACTATGGTATACTAGGATATACTGTGATATACTATGGTATACTGTGATATACTAGGGTATACTGTGATATACTAGGGATACTAGGATATACAGAGATTCAGACTTTAATTTACAGCTTCAAAAATAATCCATAGTGCAATCTAATGAATTCCCCTCTTCTCCATCAGAATTTGACTTTTGAGTTGATGTTCCGACAAGCAAATCAAAAGAGATAAACAAGGAAAATTACCTCAGCATAAAATTGTGATAAACATTCCTCAGAACACCAGATCAATGCCTGAACTAAAACTTTAGACATGGTATTTACAGTTGATCTGAGTGCAATTTTAAAAGCAATCGACCGAGTCAGTCAACATTGGAATCTGAAGAAAGATCTAGTTCAATTTCAATCCATAGCTAATAGTAATTCGGTTCATTTGGATATATGTCTGATGACTTAATTAAAGTCAAATCAAAGTTAACTAGGTGAAAATAAAATAAAATAAAATATTTACATTGAACGAGAATGAACTGCAACTTTCAACATTACATATATATTTTACAATAAAACTGCAACTTTAGTTCATCTGATATAATTTACAATTAATATATTTTTATAGAACTAACGGACACAAGATCTTTCCAATCTCATAATAATATCCAAAACAATTAGGGTTAATTTGACATGATATACAGTACTGCGTGCTATACTCTCAAAGGGGTTAAGCAATACGTCCATGAAAACCTCAAAGAACTGGCCATCCACAATACCGATGTCGTTCCGGAATCCAACATCGTTCCGGAATCCGTTCTGGGACTCCTCAGTTGACCTAATTACATGTGTGGTTCCAGCAATTAACCATGTTCCAGAGTTGGTTCCGTCAAATGCCGATTCCACTTACAGTGACTAATGAAGACGAGAATATTGTGCATAACAGAACAGGACAGAAAAACACATAAATGACGATTAATCAAGTGCTGATAATCGCGCTTGTCGTTCCGAGAATGCCATCCATCTTGGACGTTATGCTTCCATTGTGAAGTAGTCTTCAGTTTGTAAAGCAATAATTAATTAACCCTTTCCCTGATGAATGCCATCAGAATACAAGTTCAGATCTAAATGTATCCTTGATATAACAATAACAACAATAACAACAACAACAATAATAATAATAATAATAATAACAATAACAATAATAATAATAATAATAATAATAACAACAACAGCAACAGTACCCAAAATACCAATAATAATAATAATAACAATGTGTTATTTATATGCAGCTGTACTCCATAGACAATATGCATGCGCTACTTGACTACATGTATCATTACCCTGGTCAATTGATCAATGCCCAGCCATTTTACATTCTCAACTCCCTGGGCATATTGCAACCCATTGCTGTTCGTAAATCACGAAATGTTAAATTGTTATTGCATGCTTATGATAAAAAATACCAATACACGTACTCTCGGTCTTTGCCGAATGGGCAATGATGGTTTTCCTTCCAAGTCTGTATCTCGTGTACAGTGCGCACACCTCCCTAGTAGCGGTGTATCCATAATGCTGATAAATGAAAATACCCTGTACAAACACAGCTAAGGTCAGGTGCGAGAAAACAGATATATATCTTGGTGGTAATCGCGTAGCACTTGTGTAAAGAAAAGCTGCGATTCTGCTGGCGAGATTAAGGACTGTTTCAATCGTGTATATAACCATCTGATCAAACAGGGAACACGTGTAGAAGACAGACAAATAATAACACGCAAACAGCGCCATCCAGAGGTGTGGGAGGAAGTGGAGATTACAGGTATCGTACGCCAGGTATTACGTAGGTATAGCTTGTTCCACAATTTACCATCACTGCCAGTAGTGAAAGGAAAGTGCCTCAAAATAAGCATACAGCTAATTAAAAATACAGCTGCAATTTTTGTGAATTGTAAATTTGTCGATTATTTTTGACAAATGTATAGTTTTCCGTCAATTGTCAGTCATGAAAGTATAATTTTGAAATTCATCATTTGAGTTGATATTTCAAATGGCAGTGCACCATCACTAACCAAACTCAAAACTTATGGCTACGAGTCCTACACTTTACTTATGCAGGTTGCAACTAAAATTCATCAAATCAACCACATAAAATCAACCAAAATTCATCAAATCAACCAAAATTCATCAAATCTTTTGAACCAAGTCAATAGTAGCTAGTGGTTCAGGAATCGACTGCAACTAAGATGTTATCCTATATGTAGTGCACCTTTAACCCTCTCTCTGCTGGATTAGGCAAAGGTACTGCTCTTTAGGACATCCCCGGTTGGCTCCAGCATGAAGAGAGTTAATTATTAGGTGCATGACACTGTTATAGGATTTTGTGTCCCAAATTATGCTATCACTTTCTCAGTGGTCCAATTTTTGATAATCCCATCATAATAATTAAGCAACGTCCTGATTAGTTTCTCTACTACAGGTATTTATGGGGTAAAGAACCAGGGCTTGACCTGAATAACCAACAGATGCATCCACTTCGGGCAGCACATACATAAGCTACTTCCTGTTTCATTGCCCCCTATAACATCAACAGTACCAAACCTCTTGTATTATGACCCCCCTATAACACTACTACACCTACTATACAGACCAGTCTCTGGGGAGGGGTGGTGATGGGGGCGGAGGGGGATACAAGACTCCCACAGCTGTGGTTCTCATCATCTGGGGGGATGGGGGTGGTGGTGGTAGTGGGGGATGATGCTACCTGCACATTTATCAATCAGCAGCTCACTGCTAGAATTAACTGGGCGAACATTTTGGGAACAAACTGTATTTCTCAAACTGTATTTCTCCGTTTACTACCATAGGGCACCAGCTGTCTAAGAGTCTCGTGTTGAACATACTGTGTGAGATTTACTGTGAACTTATGAATCTGTATACACTAATCCACATCGGAAACTTCTAAATACATGCCAAGCATCGGAAAATAATATTTTTCTATATATGTTGCCATGAATTTCCATGTGTTTCTATGTGCTTTAAAAATATATTTTTTATGTGTTTTAAAAATGTTTTTCGATATGTATTCTATGTGTTTCTACATATGCTTCAATATGCATTTCTATATGTGTTTCTATGTGTTTCTATATAGGTTTCTATATGTTTCAATATGTGTTTCAATATGTATTCTATGTGTTTCTATATGCTTCAATATGTATTTCTATACATGTTTCTATGTGTTTCAGTCAATGATTGGTGTCTGTAATCTAGGCCAAGAATCCACTTACCAATTTGTAATTGTACCAATGCCAACTACCTTACTATTACTTTCAAGTAGACCATCTTTACTGTTGAATTTAAACATCAACCAATGTCGTCTTCGTTCAATTTAAGAAGAAAAATGTTTCTACAGACTCCTTTATCTCTCCACAGTCAAGGTAATATGCTGTAAGATGCTATCTACCTACAAACTGATTTCACCAACACTTCTTAACCATCATTTCTGTAAGATGCTATCTACCTACAAACTGATTTCACCAACACTTCTTAACCATAATTTCTGACAAGAGTTGGAAAGCAACTGATTTGTGACAAAATAATTCCTAGATAGATCTCCATTACCTGTGGAGGAATGCTTGGTATAATTTGTCTAGTATTTACGACTCACTTTGAGAATACTATTATCAATGGATAATTTCTCTATAAATATTCTAAACTAGGAAAATATTCATTGTACAATTTCATCAAATGCTTTTACTCGATGCCATTTTTTTGGTCTTCATAACTCTAAACATTGGAATATTGCATATCAGGAATCAGGTTATCATATGCATCACTACTCATGCTGAAATATTTGCAATGTGTAAACATAAATGGATGATCAATTTTCCAGGCTTGAGAAATTTAACAAATACTATAACTGAAAATTTCCATTAAAACTCTTCTTTTCCATATGATAATTCCATTTCTGCCTCCTATGAAGCTCAGTGTCATGTTTTTAACATTAACAGTTCACAAACACATCACTTGTCCAAATATACCCGTCCCACAACAAACTTTTCCTAATGGCTGATGCGAAGGAAACTTTAAACTCCATCTCTCAACGTCGGAGTGAGAAATTAACCAGAAAGTTCCCCATCTGTGAGATTGGTTTAGTCATTATACTATATTTAAATGTAAATAATATTCCTTCATAATTACTTTACGTTACAATGATTCGGTGGAAAATGTAACCATTTTCAAATAAAAATTAATATTAGTTTTTTTTAAACGCATATTTCAATACTGAGGGTATTTAATCTTGCAACATATTGTTCATAATTCATGATAATACATTGTTATATTAGCTATTATGATGAACATAACAAGATCAAATATCCATTGGCTTCATGTCCTCAATATACAAAATAAAATTATTATAGGAAAAAGATTTTTATACTTCACATCTTCTAGGATTTTTCTTTGCATACATCATTCAGGATTTTCTAGCATCAATATTATTGATAATACCTATCATCTGTGTATTATTCCATCCAATCAGTTATCAATTGAATGCCTTAATAAATAAGATCTATCAGTTGATAGCTAACTTGACTAGGACATAAACTAGTTATGGCACAGCTTACACTTAACGCAACACTCAAGAATGTACCAAAACATTTCCTAAGACGATTTCAACATGAAAGTAGACAAATTTTGCTAAATATTTAATCAATGTTACGACATGTAAAGTCTGTTATCAAAGTGTCACCAAGCCATGTTTATTTCATGATGAAGAATACCGTAGTGTGTGATGTTTAAAGATAAAGCTTGCCATACATCATTAAATATTGATCCCCGACTCTTACGTGTCCTACACAATGTATGCTTTCCCAGAAAATACCCATCTCCAGTGGATTACTATTGCCGTGGTATTATTCTAGCAAAAGAGATGCCACATGCAATACACATAGGTCTCGTTCCACATACAATTGTAGTGCTATGATATGAGAGTCTTGGCTCTTATACGTGTACATAGGGAGTTAGGAATAATAATGTGCGCACATTTACAATGTGGTAAAACCACGCGTGAAAGTATGCTTATAGCGCTACATTATTACCCCGGTCAATGAATCAGTGTGCCATCAATTTTCCTTCTCAACTACCTGGAGAGTATACAACCCAAGCTGGTGTTTTAAGTGCTATGAAGACAGAAAACTACTTAAACCAAACCATCTAACCACATCAAAAGAGAACTCCCAAGAATAACGAATTAGAGGAATATGAAGCAATACTAGAATTGGACATTTATAAAATTGTTGAAATTTACAATACATAAGGCTATGGAAAAGCGACAAAGATTTTTAATTAAGAACACAGATAAGCATTCCCTATATCCTAGGAATATAACACTACAATGATGATCATCCGAAACATGTTCGTAAATTCCAGTTGCCATACAACGCGGTAGACCTTTTCAGAAGTTTTTTCAATTTTTCTCCCGATTCTTTACAAAAAAAATGAAAAATTGTCTCTCTCATCTTTGACAAGGACTGATACTTCTGTTGAAAACATGCCAGCAGTATGTAGAGATTCCTATGACCGGGACTTATTATCAGGCGAGCGTAAATGGTACTTCTTCACATATAATGAAAAATGACAACAATGTAATGGCATACATTGTGGTATTCGTATCTTAGCATACTTCCATGGTAACATATGGTTTCATCCTGCTGTGATACCCTAACATTGAACACATTGGAACCCAATGGAACTCAAAGTTACTACCAAAGTTCCACTCTCAATTCACCACAGACAATATTATCGGGTTCCTGTCTTCATACCAAAGTTTTACCATTGATATTAACGCTATTTACAAATGCTGACAATAATGGATGAGTTTATCTCTATCCACCAATTCCAACCCATTTACTGCGGAGCTCTTCTTGTCTCCAGCGGATTGGTTCTTCAAATTCCGCCATACCATCCCGCATCATAAATTGACTGTTTCCCTGACAGAAATACATTATCATTTGAAACCATGCACAACTACAAGAAAATTCCATTTATATCTCGGTTTCTGATTTATTTATGCATAAACCAACGGTGTGTGGTGGGGGCAAAAGTCACTATCGCATATATTTTTCTGATATAATTAAGCCACAAAAATAGAAAGAAAACAATAGCATGTATTTTGTCATAATTTCTGAAAATGAAAATTCAAACATAGAAATAAAAAAATAACATGATATTTTCATATTTCATCATAACTTCTGAAATAATTATCGGTAAACCATATTTTCATGTTTTTATGATAAATAAAATATATATTAAGAAAACAATAACATGACACTTTCGTATTTCATCATAGTTTCTGAAATAATTAAGCCATATTTTAAAAATATTTTTATTATAAATAAAATACATTAAGAAAACAATAAAATGACACTTTCATATTTTTCATAAGCTTCGAGATATTTTAAAATCATTAATGGAGAATGTATATAACATTTGGAGCCGACACCTGTGACAAATTTGAACCCAGGAACAAATCAGCATCCAAACTTCAGTAATTACAAACCGCTGCTCCCTCAAACCACTAATAAAGCCCCATGCCACGCTCCAGTGGTGTCCTATAGCCAGTATCTAATAAATAGATGCTCCCCACTGAAACATTCCTCCCAATATGACACCCGATACCCTGCCAATATGAAGATTCCTGGATGTTGGATTAGCATGCTACTTTCCAGAAAACATATCCCAAGCCATGCATTTTACAACTCTTTTACTAGGTAATAACTCTGGTGTTACCTGAACTGAAATGCCTTTTTTTTTATCGTGATCAAATAATTAATTATGTTTAATTGTCCCAATGGTATGGGGCTGTCGGCAGTAGACAAGCAATCCATGTGAAAGCATTGATAAGTAACAAGCACCAACTTGTAAATGGTACAAAAATAGAAAAATAATTATGAACATAATCCTAGCTTGATGGTTCAGGTAGGAATGGTAGTATATATTTAACCCTCTCCCTGCTGAAGGCAACCAGAAATGCCCTAATGAGCAGTGCTTTTGTCTAATCCAGCAGGGAGAGGGTTAAATGGTAGACGTAACATTCTCATGTTTATCGACAGCTCACTGATGTAGAAAATATGGGGAACAATCATGAATATGAAGGACTATAATTAAGGTTTATCCCAAAAGTGTATTTTGCACCAATGTAGTGCTATGAGAATGCTTTGACAACTGGATTTTCCGCAAAATATATATGCAATTTATTAAGACAATTTGAGTCCTATATAATAGTAAACTTAAGTTAGCTGATAAATAACCTTTACTCTGAATTTACTTAGTGTTTAAATTATGATAATACCTTGTAGGAAGTTCATAAGGATTATAGGTTGGGCATCATTCACTTAAAGCGATAATAACTACCCTTATCTAATAATAAATTTAATGTAAAGATAAACTTCAAATGTAACCAGTTGAAAGTCAGACTGTTGTAGACCGTTCCAACAGTTTTACTACCAGCAGCATGTTCTTAAATATTGTAAACATTATCCGACATCATCCTAAGATTATTTCATGTTTGCAGCACGTGACCTGCGGCTGACTCTGGCCATATTCTGGCCTTGAAGTGTGGGTGAAAACGGAAAAACGCTGCATACTAAGACATTTTGCTTTATTTACTCAGCAAACATAACACTGTTGGAAGGCTGTGTGCGTTTATCGAAAACCTCGGAAATATCCTTCCTGCTCTAATCAGAATTGGATAGGTAAACATCAAACAAACTAGACAGAGTCAGGTAAATAGGTATTTGTCTAAAGCATATATAATCTTCGAGGTAAAATACTAAATCTCTGACCAAATCTTTCTACATCTTGAAGAAAAAAAATTAATCATGCTAAGAAATTAATTTACTGTACTAATATTGATGGGGTTTTTTAGCATAATTTATATTATGCTGAGTAATCAAGATAACGATTGATTACTATGGATTACTATTGATTACTATCAGTAGAGTAATAACTAATAAATAGATGAAAGTAGAATATATTAGTGAAAACACTTTTTTCACACAACAGAATCTCGGTAAATCTCAGTAATGTTGAACACACGATCAGATGACACCATACTATAAGGATTGCACATGTCAGATGAAAAATGAATCTATCGATGGAAACATAAGGTGAGAAAGCCTAAACAACAGGTACAAATTGAAAGTTTTCCAACTTACCAAGGCATTTTTCACTAACTCCTCCATATTTCAGCAAGAATAGCAAGAATCCGACATATTTCAGTGACTTTCAGCAAGAATTATCCATGGTAAAGATTGTAGTTGCACTTGCACACGAGAACACTTCTTCTGCTACCTTCTGATTGTAGGCTATTTTTACACCTTCCATCTTCCTGATCTGCTAGCCTCCTTCACAACCAACTATGATGCCAGATGTTTACTACAGCAGTGAGTATCTTTACCTCCATATGTTAAAGAGTTCCTGGCTACGTTTTCGTACAGGTAACACAGCCGTCTGCTTGACTTTTTTTTATCTTCCCTGGCAACCGTGGCGCGCTGGACCAGACCTTTTGTGTTCAGCACCAAAGTCAGATCCTTTGATTTTTACGATATTTTCTTTGATGATATTAATTTTTTTATCATCATCCAAACAATGGGTAATAAGTTAATGTATACTACATAAGGATCGTGATGATAATCTTGGGAGCGTTACATTTACATGAAATGACTAATCTGTTAGAGAAGTCACATTACATTTTTGCATGCCATGTATTGTGTTTAGTTTAGAGGTATCAGTAAACCGAGGTAACGGGAGATTCCTTCACTGATCTGTCACCTATCAACAAGTGGAGATTTGGGGATTTTTTAAAATGTATTTCCTTCCCTGAAGAGTTGACACTGATATCTATTGCACTCGTGAAAGTTTAATGATTGTCTTTCCTGACAGGAAATCCACTGATGTGAGTCAGGACTGAAACATGTAACAAGTGCAGAGAGAAAATAATACCTCGCCCTTTTTTTCTTAGTCCTGTTATCAAGAGTACCAGGTGGTGAAGCTATACTGATTTAATAAGGTTTGCTAGCTTGTAGGTGTTGGAATAAAGACCAGATATTGTTATTCAGACAATTACACGTAGCACTGAGTAACCTTCGGTCTGCTCGGTGGAAGGCTGAAATATATTTATTCTCTTGGGTCTGGTGTTATGTCAACAGAGATGGGCAGGTTCTTCCTGGGTGTGTGACTGGAATGAAGGTGTGTCAGAGAACAATTCAGTCATAGAGCTTGGAAACTCATAAATGTACATCCAGCCTGGGACACTTTGATGGTTGAATAGTTGACTAGTTGACCAGTTGACTAGTTGACCAGGTGGACAGTTGCAGAGTTGTCTAGTTGGACAGTTGACCAGTTGACCAGTTGGACAGTTGCACAGCTGGACAGATGCACAGTTGACCAGTTGGATAGTTGACTAGTTGAACAGTTCACTAGTGTAACAGTTGACCAGTTAGTTTTCTGATGTATTTTCTCTAGCAGTAATTTGTAATTCGATCCATTAAACTAGTACTAACAGAATGTGGAACTATGACATGTAGAATGTATTCTAGAAGGAATTCTTCTTGGAAATATTGTAGAATACAGGAGTTTTTGGTAAGTTTTCTAGAATAGTTTACAATAAGTTTGCTAGAATAGTTTTCTAGAATATTTTTAACAGGTTTTCTAGAATAGCTCACGCCAAGTAGATTAAAGAAAGTTTTCTAGAATTTCATTCAGTAAGGTAAACAACCTCAATGCCACAATTCTGGAGGTCACGCCAAATAAATTCCACTTGGCAAACACGATGATTCCATAAAACTAAGATTGCATGTACAACTTTCCAGCAGAGCACGAAATCTCAGCCATTTACTGTTTTCTTGCAAGACCCAGGTACCACCGCTTCCCGGTATCCTTCGTAGCATCTGCCAATTTCTGCCTGCTGCGTTCTGCCTGCTGTTTGAGATTTGAAGGGTTAATAATGAACTGTCAAATCACATCCTTTTGATAAATTGTTGAAATAGTTTGAATGGATCACCCACAGTTTATTCAAAAGCAATCTGCAAATATATAAATATCGGCAAGAAAGTTAGTTGACGTTAATTTCAAATAGGTCCAATAATTCCAGAACCGTAGGTACAACACGTCCAAATGTCTTCAAATTTAGTCCAGAGTTTTACCAGATGTTCACCTCCGATTACACCGAGCACTGAACTGCATCCAAATAGGATTATTTCATTACTCCACTGTAAACGCTACCCAACGTACTTGAAAACACTTCCTCAGAATTGGCAAGTAAACGCATTCCACTACTCCAATCAAGAATCAAACAAGGAAAAACTTGTAAACATCCAGTCACATTTTTATCTTCATTAAAGCATTAAATGCATCAAATGTTCAAAGATAATCCAACCAAAGAACTTCAATTCAATCCTGGTGAAAGTTAGTTTCTGAATATTCAGCTGTAACGGATCTTCCTTTATGAATTCAATGCATCAAAAGTTAAAAAACTTCCAAGAAAGTTCATCCACACACTAGTAACTCAAATTAAATCCTGGTCAAACTTCCAATATCTCCAAACCTCCAATCACAGAACTTCAATCCCGGTGAAACTTATTCTCTGAATATCCCAAACTCTTCTGAAGAATGTTCCCACAAAAGTCCAATGGAAATGCCCACTGTAAGCCGACCAGGTAAAAAGTATTGAACGAATTTGAACTGACGTCTGCTAAGTACGCGGCCAGCGTCTGCTATCCTACAGGTGACGCTCCAGGTCGGCAGCCAGGATAGCTGTGTGCATGCATGTGCAGCACCAGACTACTACCAGCAATCAATCCAAGTGGACTATAACTGTCAGTCAGACTACTGCAGATATAGTCTTACCTACACCCCCATCACCTGGCAGCAAAGTCTGCCGCTTTTTAAACATGGGATACTGGGAGGAGTTGGCTACCAAGTGGAGGAGTTAGTTGCTCTTCTTCTTCTTCAATGTTAGAACTCTATAGACTATTGCTGCCCATCACCTGGCAGTAAAGTTTGCTGCTTTTTAACCATGGGATATTCTTGGAGTTTAGTTACTGGGAGGAGTTGACTAGTGAGTGGAGGAGTTAGTTGCTTTTCTTCTTCTTCAATGTTAGCTCTGAAGACTACTGCTGCCCATCCATCAGTCATCACACCACAATTGCTTCCCCAGAAAATTGCCAGATTTTTAAGATAAGACACTTCTGAGGTCAAGTAGATTAGTTCATCTCATTACCTGTCAGAGGGTCATTTAACCCCCTCCATGCTGGAAGTAACTGGAGATGCCCTAAAGAGTAGTGCCAGTGCCTAATCCAGCAACAGGGTTAAACTAATGCTGATTGTGGTATACCAAGAAAATTGAAGAAATTTATTTGGACATACCATTATTATCATATATACATGTACTTCTCAGAACAGAATAGAACTGTTATTCACTACAGCATGAGAGGTACAACATTAATAGAATGTAGATCTATATACATTTTTCTGTTGTGTAGAAAATAGAGGAAATTTGTTCTGGGACAGATGTATATACAAAATATATTTATTTCTTTTCTTAGTAATAATAACGTTCTTCATAATATTCCATAAGCGTGTTTGGCAGTTCATGGACAAAACATCAAACAATCATTGTGCATGCATTCCGTCATCAATTGACAGAACTCAAACCTTAACATGCCAGCCAATAGGAATTATTTTTATGACAGCTCTCTGAAATATTGTTACGAGTGGCATTCAACAGCAACATATTCACTCGCTCACTCAATTATTTCATAACTGGCAACGTCAAAATATGTTAAATATGGAAGAAAGATGATTTATGAAAACACAATCTACAATAGAACCTACTTTATCATACCCACGGTAAAACATGTGCATTTTGCATGAAGTTTCTTCCCTCTGAAACATCTAAAAATACTTTAATGCTTCCCATAAATCCTGCACAATGAGGGTTGCCTTCAAACTTCATTCAATGGATATAAAACCGTTATTTTCTACAAGGATACCACGTCCTGATCATCATCCTCAATGAAACGATCTTCTGGAATACATCCTTGCAACTTAACTTAAAATGAAACCATAGCAGAATCTTTACTCTTATTTCACTGCATCTGTTGGTGAAATTCAAAGACATTTCAGAAGACGGTGTCAGTCTCACTTTAATGAATGCGCAAGCTGCGTTACCTGGCAAAGTCTCTCTCATCTGAAACTGATTAATTTGAAGGGAAATACCTGCCAGGTGTGCGAAAACTCTGCCCTCGTTAACTGTTCTATGGCAGTAACAACCTCCACCACTGACGTATTACTGCTGCTACTTTATCCCATGCATGCGTTTAACCATTTGGGTAACGGAAAAGTAAAGAATCCCGGCTTAACTTGAAAAAGAGTCTGATGTTAAAGCATGCAACTAGAAAATCCTCAGTCGGGCGCCATTGTAGCAGGACAATACTGATCCTGGGATTGAAATCTGAATTGCTGCACTTAACCTCTCTAGCTGAGACAAATAGGTGCATTATATATACACGTATCACATATCTCTTTAGTACAAATGGTATACTAATGTGTGGTGGAAGATGATCTCAAAGAATTAAATTTATGGTATATTTTTTATTTTGTAAAGGTTATTTTGTGGTCTGAAAATTCAAGTCAATCATTTAATTACATTTCTGTATCGAAAGTAATAAGGGACAATCAATAGTGGATCTCTGAAGAAAACTTCAAAGGTCTATGATCTGTCAGGTTGAATTTCAAAACAATCAAACTGTTACATGACCCATTAACATATCATCACAGCCTTCAAAAGTATTAACAGCATTATGCATGTCTATCCAGTGATCAAGGTCAGAGGTCATGTGCTACAGCTTACACAGATTACACAGGGCTCACGCCAATGGTTACACAGATAACACATGCCTCAAAGGGCTGTCTCCCGTCATGGAGGTCTTTGATGGAAACATACACTGGGTTGGTGTGTTCCTGCCACACTGTGATATAGCCCAAACACGCCCAGGTGATATAAGAAGACTGCACACAGGGAAAGAAGATACAATGTTATCTATTGGCAGTTACATGTTCATTGTGAGCAGTAAACAATGAGCAACATTGTATAACATTATGTCTACAGTGGAAGCTTGAGACAGAACCCAGTCACAAGGATACCAAGTGTCGGGCGCCATTATGTGGCATCAATGGTTACAGGACGTGGAGTGCCCACGCTATGTGCAGAAAAGTGCAGTAAAACTGCCAACCACATTGTACAAACTTACACAAGACAGCATCCTGATCTACTAGTAATGCATAGATGCATTAGACATGCCACATATGTTCCTGTCACAATGCTTCAACCTGTAAACACATTGAATGCAGAAAACTATGATTTTACATAGCTGTACTAACCAGAAATGGTCCTTTCCTAAATTTAATTTACAACTATTTTACTTCTCCTTTTAAAAATTCTATAACCTGATTTCATAAATTAAAACAAATATATCTCTTTTCTCAATTTTACTTTCCATTTATTTCATGCCAAAAAAATAAAAACATGATTTTATAATTTCTATCAAAATATAAATGGCCCTTTCATGAATTTCATTTTACATTAATAAGCATTTAAAAAAACCACCTTTCACTAAAAATAAAATACTTAAAAAAAATACATCCATCTTCAAAACCAACAAAGTTCCAATTAGTCAGCTCCCCTTCCATCACTCTAGCCGAGCATCAAACGGGCATCAAACCCCTGGAGTCCGGGCACCCTAGGGGGAGCTTATCTCCATCCCGCCCATAGGACCAATCTCAGGAGATAGCGAGATCCAGGGAACTACTGCTGCAGCCGTGGCTTTGATCTGACAATGGTGGGGGATGCACCTCATTGAATTCAAACTACCTCCTGTGCACCTTTAATGAGGGGAGGGTTATCAGCTAGATATACATGGTGGCTTCTCGTTTTGTGAATTACCATGTTCATTGTATTAAAGTGCCCAGCACCCCCCAATTTTTTTTTCTAGTTTTCTAAGCAACTCCACAACTAATCAATAATTTAATAATTAACACTTTAAAAAATACAGCTTATTTCAATACATTTTCCAATGAGCATGCATGGTCCAAATAAATAGATAATGTATTGGTCAGCATATTGGAAGACAATTGTTCATGAATTGTTCATAAATAGAAATAAAATTATAATAATAATAATAATAATGCTAATTGGTCATCATGACATGATGCCTACACTTTACAATCATCCACAATGTGAACCAACTACGATTGTTTCATGAGACAGGTCATGACAGAGACATCATCAAGGCCTGCAATAGTTCCATTAGTCTTCATAAAAGTCAACTATGGTGATCAGAGAGTAGTCATGGACTTCAGGCCAATGTCTCTGATAGTGATAGCAATTGCAGAAATCAGGATCAAAATTACTCTCAAATTTATCTGTGATCTGAAGGAAGCCAGCAATTATCAAAATGTAGACTTTTTTTTCTGAATATTGCGTCAGTGAATGAATTATGGTTTGAACATGTTTTCATTAAAAAAATGAATGAGTATTGGTAATCAAGCCATAAAGCGTATCACTCACTCTGCACAGATTTTACCTAAAGATATTTATATATTCACATACCGTACTCATTCTATTCAGCCATCAAGAGTACCTTCATCGTGACACAAGATTGGCAATTAGTGTAGACATTTACAAATTAATTGCATCCACAAATTAATTTATAATGATTTTGTAAATAAATGGATGAGCAGACCTCAGGCAGGCATCAAAAGAAATCTTGATTTATTTCGTGACAATTAAAAATGACAAAATAGAGCTGTACTTCTTTAAAAACATAAGTGAGATAGCCATGAGGAGGATATGGCAGTTTGTCAAGGAGATATTGAGAATGCGACCATTGAACCAAATCACCCTCTAATTTCCAGCAGCTTCTGGATTCCTCTGACTAATTGTGACTGACAGGTTAGATGAAGCATAGCCAGAAACAGTTGCTGGTCACAGTGCAGGGTAGTCAGTACTAGTACCTACTTTTGTTTAGTACCTACATAATAGTGCCTACATAATAGTGTCTACTTCTTAGTGCCTACATCATAGTGCATACTTCTATAGCTACTTATTAGTGCCTTCTTCTTAGTGCCCACTACATCCTAGTGCCTACTTCTTCATAGTGCATACTTCTTAGTGACTACTACATCATAGTGCCTACTTTATCATAATACCTACTTCTTAGTGCCTACATCATAGTGCCTACTTCCCAGTGCCTACTTCAACATACATTAGTGTCTACTTCATTATATAGTGCCTACATCTTAGTACATACTTCATCATATATCATAGTATAGTGCCTACTTCAACATAAACCACTGCCTACTTCAGTATACATCATAGTGACTATTCAGCATACTACCTAGTGTCTTAAAGATGCAAAATTATACTTGCACACAACCATATGTATTGTTTTTTAAATATTGTTTAATATTAATACATAATAAAAAATCCATAACAATTCTTCACTAACTCTATACTGGTAATGGTTTATTGCCATCTTAAAAAAGGCTGGCTTTTGTACCAACCTCTTTGTACTTACTGCAACAATATATGTACAAATCAACCATTTATTGAATCATTACTTAATTCTTTCATTGAGATTTTCTCAGAAGTTGCAGCTGAATCTCACACAGACACACAGCAGGTAACAACAGTCAACATCCAAACCAAACATTGCATTTATGAATGAGGCGATCTGAGGTAATGATTGACTGATGAACATATGGCATCATAATTTGGATTCAAACTCAGATTGACGAACCCCTACCATATGTCACTGGCAGTCAAAAAGCAATTTGTCTATCGGCAGTACGTCAGTACTATTTTAGCCTGGCAGATGCTGAACGTCTGTTATGAAGTATACCGTATCCCTGGCGTAGGTAGCGCTGACTCAATCTTGTAGTCTAGGAAATATACGCAGACGTCTATGTACTAGTAGGAACAACTTGAGGATAGTCTTGCAAGCCTGGAGGTATGGTATGGTCTGGAATGGTCTACACAATTGAGACCAGTTTCACATGTGGAAAAGATTGGAGTGTAAAGTCTGTATACAGTGTATAGTTATCTGCCCTTGGACATATGCACCAGCTGAGACTCATAGGACCAAATCACAATACTCATTTATTTCAGGTTCCCTCCCATTATAAACAGATCAATTAAACACAATGGAAGATGGTGTTTAAAAACCCCCATTAAAATCTTTTAAAATGCTGACAATGTATCGCTTTTTTTTCATTACATCACTTCTGCCTTCTACTTTGCAGCCCTTGTTTTTTAAGTTTAGAATGATCGACTTATTGTTTGATATTGCAGCGGGAATCACATGCACGATGAAAATACATGTATGAATATTGAATCAATTTCCATTATCAAAAACAGGCATAGATACTGGGGTATGTACCAAAAGTGTGTAAATACTAATATCACTTATTAAATGTTCATACGGTACCAATAAAATAATTATTAATATAATTATTCCTATATTGTGTTAACCCATCGCCCCAAACACGACGTATTACGAAGATATTTGCCAATATAAAGATCAATGACAACCTGCGTTCCAAACATCTCCCGAAATTCTAATAGCTCTCTAACAACAAGTTCCCCGTCCTTATGAAAAGCACCGCCTGCCAAACACAGGGGAAGATAATTCACAACACCTGGTCGCCCGACAGAACTCTTCAGGAGCGGAAGTAATTTCATCATCTCTTTACCTGATGATTATGCACCAATCACGTTGTAATTGCACCGCGGGCGAAATTTATCTGCTCTTAGAAGAACTCTGGCTGCTGAGAGTTGTGAAATACATAGGATATAGGAGGTAGGGAGGTAGAAGGGGAGGTAGGAGAGGTGGAGGACATAGTAGAGGTAGGAAATGAGGTAGGAGAGGTAGGAAAGGATGTAGGAGAAGAGATAGAGGTAGGAGTAGAGGTAGAGGTAGTAGAGGAGGAAGAGAAGGTAGGAAAGGAAGTGGGAAAGGAAGTAGAGACGGTAGCAGAGGTAGAGGTAGGAGAGGAGGTAGGAAAAGAGGTAGGTAAGGAGGTAGGAGAGGTAGCAGTAGTAAAAGAGGTAGGAGAGGAGGTAAGATAATAGGTAGAGGTAGGAGAAGAGGTAGAGGTAGGAATATATGTAGAGGTAGGATAAGAGATAGAGGTAGGAGTTGAGGTAGGAGAAAATGTAGAGGTAGGAGATGAGGTAGAAGAAGAGGTGGAGATAGGAGAGGAGGTAGAATATGTAGAGGTAGGAGAAGAGGTAGAGGTAGGAAAGGAGGTAGGAGAAGATATAGAGGTAGGAGATGAGGTAGAGGTAGGAGAGGAGGTAGAGGAAGGAGGGGAGTTAGGAGAAGAAGTAGAGGTAGGAGAGATAGGATAAGAGGTAGTATATGAGGTAGGAAAGGAGGTATACCTCCAATGGTGTTGATTTACTTTGATGGATTAAAAAATATTTGTATGTTACATGTGCTTGGAAGTGTTTTCTTTTCATTGTCTGTGGCGCTGGATAAAGTTTCTAAACTATTTGGTTTACTTTGTGCCGATTCCTGTTCTTTCAGTTGCTTTGTACTTCCAGACGACATTTAAGAAAACAACTTAGGCTGTATAAAACATGGTGTGCACCTTCTCCAAACAAAGATACAACGAACGACAACATAATATATTCTAGCATTATGCTGTTCACAAGGATGGAGGAGAAGAAAGAAGGGAAAAGAAATAGAGAAACATGGAAAAGAAAGAGAATGGGAGATAGAATAAGAAATTATACTAAGGAAGGATGACAGAAAGAGAGAGAGAGAGAGAAAGAGAGAGAGAGAGAGAGAGAGAAAGAGAGAGAGGGGGAAGAGAGAGAGAGAGAGAGATAGAGACAGGCAGACAGACAGAGAGACAGAAAGAGAGAGACAGAGAGAGACAGAAAGAGAGAGAAAGAATTGCATGCATATGTACTGCTTGACTAGTCTGGATTTCCACCAATTTTAATAGTGCTAGTTCACTTAGAATAACATGTCGCATACAGTACAATGATACCTCACTCGGACACAGTATACTGACTCCGAGCTGGCCAGTCCTTGCTTTACCCCTTTAATGCTGAGTGCCAAGCAGGGAACCAACAAGTACCACCTTTTAACGTCTTTTGGTATGATGCCACCGGGGATCGAACCGGCGACCTTCCGCACTCCAGGCCGACGCTCTAATCATTACACCACGAAGCCGGTTCAGAGACAGAGAGAGAGACTGCCAGAGAATCAGACAAAGTTATAGAGAGAGAAAGAGAGAGGAAGGATGGAGTAAGATATATCTAGATAGAATGAATCAATGGAGAAAGAAGGGCATCAGGGAGAGATATACCTACACTAAAGAACTTTACACCCTCTGAAGCTAAAACAATTATGGGTTCTAAAGATTGCCTCCTATCTGGGGAGATGTTGGATGATGACAAATTACAAACTACTCCAGACAGGATGGAAACCAATTATACCTGGCCCTTAATGTGCGTCACAATGGAGTAAAGTACACCAGATGTGCACGTCATACTATACCTACAGTACATCCTGAGTACACTAGATGTACTCACAGTACATCACGAGTATGCTAAATGTACATTAAAAGTTAATCTAATACTGTAAAAGACTTTAATTACGCGGACTCAAATTACGCGCAAGTGACATTATTGACAAGTACGCGGGAATCAA
>JAUTBV010175119.1:0-23619 GCA_032361325.1 Lepetodrilus fucensis | reverse complement strand
TATTGTTATTAATAATAATATTGCATATAGATAACAATACAATGGCACATTTGTAGTAACTTTTAAAAAGAAAAGTTATACCGTCAAATTGCAAAGCTACTAAAATACTAATAGTAAAGTCATTTGGAATAAGTAAAGAAAGAACTACAGTACAATTATTGCAGAAATAATTAAAATAAAAGCAATATAGTCATTTGCAGTAATATTAGCAAAAGTAATTTTCAGTATTATTAGCAAGGATACTTTTACAGTCTACCATTGCCAACTAATTATAATACCAATAATTACCACCAGTATTTAATAGAACAATAGTTTATTGCCGTAAATATTTTTAAGAAAACTTATACAATACAATTTGCAAAGTAATTACAATAAAATCAAATGTACAGTAAATTCAGATTGTATACAGTAAATAAAGAACTACATGTATCGCGAGTGCAAATTATATTATACAAAATTTACACATGGGGTGGCAAGTAATGTTTGATTAAGTTGAGCTCCTTCGCCTAATATATTGGCCAAGTTAACGGTGTGATTAATTATATTATAATAGTATATAATAATTATGTACAGTACTAGTATATCATGGAATGGCAAGTGATGTTTGATTAGGTATAAGCTTCTTCACCTATAGTACTGGCCGAATATCGGTGTCTATCCAGATGCACCCCGGAGGTGTTCTGGTCATACTCATGATGATCAGCGGGTTCCCTACTAACGCTGTTTGCCAACACGTATGCACACGTGTATACACAGCATGGGGTTGTAAACTTTGCGCTATTATTACCTTGGATTGGGGAAGGGGGAAGAGAGAGAGAGAGAGAGAGAGAGAGATAGAGAGAGAGCGAGAGAGAGATGGGGAGAGAGGGGAGAGAGGCAAGCAGACGGACAGAAAGAGATAGGAGAGAGAGGGGGCGAGATGCAGACGGAGAGAAATAGGGGAAAGAGAGAGAGGGAAAGGTAGGCAGACGGAGAGAAAGAGGGGAAGAGAGAGAGAGCGAGAGAGGGGGGAAGAGAGTGGAAAGAAGATGGATAGAGAGAGGGGGAATATAGACAGGCAGACGGAGAGAAAGAGGGGGAGAATGTGAGGAGAGAATGTGAGAGGAAGAGAGAGAATGAGAGAAAGGGATGGAAAGAGAAAGAGAGATTAAGGACCACTATAAGGCTATAAGGTGCATATACATGTATTTATGCTTACGGGTATCATTGTTTACATGCATACAATATTATGCACGCATTATAGGTGTGGCGGTGACACGTTTCATCCCAATATGACATCCAGTTATAAATAATGTATGTACGTCAAATGTTGTTGAACGAATATATCATGAATATGTCTATAAGCTATCTGCTATATAATCTTCAGTTTGTACAAACTCCGAAATCCGAAATACTGGACTCTTCAAATCATGAGTGTATTACAGGGAATGTTGAGTGAACACTTTACATAAATCCTAACAATGAGATTCTGATGTGAAAACCAGATTCTGACCCCCATCAGCTGTCCATGCATTTCTAATGTATCATCTACGTTAAGTAGACGTATGCACATGTTCTCTGGCCTGTTCTGTTCTGGGCGGTTCTTGCACTGACCCTTGTCCAGCGATAAGGTGTTTGCTTGCTCTTGGATAGTTCACGGAACATGAGTTTCTCAAACACACTGCACGTGTGCAGTTCACATATGGCTATCATTCCCACGCGTATTACAATTTGCTGTCCATTCTCAGCTGACCGGTGTCACTTTAAACTACTTGTACGCGTAGTATGTGGCTACTTTGGGAAATTCCAGAGTCGGGAATTTTTAAACTAGTAAACTTTACAGGTGTATCCCATATGTCTCATTTCCCTGGAAATGTGAACGGATGAACAGTTAAAATGCGTCACATGCATGCATTTTTTTAAATACTTTTATTCTCGTTCAGAGCCTCCGGGTTTCTGTGTTTGATAGTGCATGGTACTACTTTGCATAAGGTCATACTGCCCTTATAAACAAACGAGGAGTGTACATGTAAACAATAGTGGTATTGGTTCCACTATAAGTTTCGTGAACAAAGAAAGGAAAGCCAGAGATTTTTAATTTATCAAGTGCCATTAAATGCCTCTGGATATATATGAAAGTTAATGTAGCTGAATGTAAACCTCACATGTCAAGAATGGACGAGTTCATTTGGTGGTTACGTAAAATGTAGACAGACATGTCTGAAGTGACCCGTGAGGTACGGTGCAGTCAAGCAGACATAATAAACACTGATAACCATCACCCTTACAAATGCATCAATCTCAGAACTTCACCACTCTCAGATCCTAAGATAACGTCAATTACTGGGCTTGTTTTATCTTGCTTCTGTAACCTTACGCAGGTCTGTCTTGACCTCCGACACCCCACCCACACACCCCTCCCCCACACCGCTGACACCTCTCTCCCTTCCCTGACCCTCAACCATTCACCAAGACCCACATCCATTGAGCTCACCACGCCCAGAATCAAGACCTTTGACCCCACTATGGTCAATTTTTGGGGTCATCGGATTCCATCGGCCAACCATCTGTCTCCGTGTTTTCTATCAAAACTCAATATCACGAAATTCACGTAAAATGTTAAGGACAAAAAGCACCTCTTAACGTTAATAATATTATTCATGTGATTCCTTATAACTTTTCTTAGATTAACCCAAAAGTTGTTCATGAATAAAGGAAATATTACAAGTAACATTGTATAAACATAACGGTAGTTGGTGACCTCAGAGGGTGGCATTTATAACCCCCCCATGGGCTGCGAGATTGAAAAGCTGAATCCAGGCGGGGGAAATTTGGCTGTCACACAACAGAGCGAGAACGTTCATCCGCGACATCCACCTCGGTGTGATTGATAGCTGGTTAATTTCCATGCCAAATAAGCCGTTCATCCCATGCATCTTCGGACAGCATCTGACGGCAGACATTGTTCTCGAACTAAATGTGTCCGAAAATTAAAGGCAGTCACCCGCAGTTTGTTGACTTTCATGAATTCGTCTTGTCTGAACGTGAAAGAAACTGCAGTCCGGATTATAAGGCTCGGAATCGATGGAAGACCAACGTTATTTATGTGAAATAGATCTATGTGTACACTGTATAGCCTACTACCAGAGGAATTATATTGATATACAATTTCATACATATGATTTATTTTACTTTCATTCGTCTTGTCTGAACGTGAGAGATACTGAAGTCGGAATTAAGGCCCAGAATAGATGGTAGACCAACGTTATGTCTCTGAAAGCGGTACTATTTATAATACTGGTAGAATTATTATATTGATATACAATTTAATACATATGATTTACTTTCATTCCGATTCGTCTTGTCTGAACATGAAAAATATTGCAGTCATAATCAATGGTAGACAAACGTTACTTTCATGACATTTTGTCTTTTAATAATGCCAATCAATACAATTGATATTCAATTTAATTCATATTTACTTTCATCCCATGAGAATATCATTAGTATGTATGCTTTACAATCTAGTGGTATGGATAACAACTATACATGATACTGATTGTAGACGATAACATATAGCTTATAGAACTTTTCTGACAGTAGTTTTGTTCTACATCGCTGGTATATTATGTATGAGCCTATAGATGTGCATTAGTGCACAGGCGCTTGCCACTGGATAGTAGATCGAATCTATCAATGTTTTAAAAAATATTTAAAATATATACTGTCCTATATTAAACACTATTACTTGATCTAATAGCATGATAATACAATACGTAAAATAGTAAAAATAACAATACAAATAATATATGGAATTTTTACAGTCGTTTTCTATCACATATAGAAGACGACTGTAAAGTACCGGACTGTCCTGCTAATATAGGACACATAGTGTATGGCAATTGCGGTCACCAATATGACTAATATATCGGAAAAGAGACATCATTGACCGTTATCTTTGCAGATATAGAGAGCGGACATGCCATGATAAGGTTAATTCAATTTATATGTGAATTACACTAAGTGTCATGCTCCAAATACATCGCCTTGTAGCATCGCTGATAAGAAAACATATATAGGACTAATTTATACTTATTCTGTTTATTTTGTATCCGTTTGTTGTTGCTTTTTAGTTTAGATTTTACCGAAGAACTATCTGATTATAAATGCTCTGTCGCAATTGCACAAAGTTATCTTAGTCTGAGTTTAACTTACTAGTTAATTTTATTTTACCGGTTTTTACAAGATAAACATTTGGCAACCACACACAAAAAGAAAGGTTTACTTGGCAAATATTGCATATAGTACAGATTCTAAAAAAGCTCTTGACGTATTAGCTAACCGTGTTAACGTATATTTGTGGATTTGAAGAGTTGTAGGCCAAGCTTACTTTGTAGAGTCCACATACAAATATGTTGCCTTGTGATAGCCCTGCATGGTCCATCTTCAAAACATTTCGGAAGGAGTATATACAATTTATACCTACACCTATTTTGATGGATTGCAAGTGTCGTTGATAAACTCATTAATATCAGATCCAAAACTGACGCTCGGATATTTGAACAATCGCTGTTTCAATATCAAAATGTTTATGGAGCGAAACTGGATCTGATTTTAATTTAGATTTGTGTCATAGACTAAGAAGACTTAGTGGAGGTGACCCCAGGGGCGGATACATGGTGGTGGAAGGGTGTTGAGTGGGAAACTGCCGACCAACTTCCCCCAGATAAGCAGCAGTCAGCGTGATATAAGACATGCGCAAGAGCTGGCGCAATTTCCTCCTCGCCCAGACGTCTCTAATCAACTTTCACCGAGCTAACAATAATATTTGGCTTTCTAGAAGAATATTTCCTCTACAAAACCAGCCTTGGAGCATTGGTCATGTTTGACGGGTTCTGGCATTGCCATAGAAATCGAAAAAAACGAATCGACAGTTGTACGGATGGTTACGTTTATTGGAAGGATATGGTGGTAGATTTAACCAGATTTAGTCAGGATTACGTTCACTGATGTTCGTTACTTACAAGTAATGTAGTAATGTTTACAGTAAGTTGTCATGGGTGCGTTTACTTTATTCAAGAGGTCGATGGAGGTCGAAGATGGAATGTTTTGGCTTGAGGCCAGTATAGTCGAGATTACGAAACGTTTTGACTTTTGAGTACGATTTCATGCTCAAGTTAAAATTTTATATGCTAACTTGTGAACAAGACTTTGAGTTGAGCTTGAAATCGTACTAAATTTTTTTCGTAATCTCGGGAAACGAATCTTAGAGAGGCATTTGAATACAATAGCCTACAATTGTCTCAGAATCACCTCTGCCCTCGTACGTTTGGAATTTGGAATGTACTGAACAGCACTTGAACATTCCTACGGATATGTCCAAAGTGTTTATGAATGTTTTGTCCTGAGATTCCATTTTATTTTTTTTCGGAAAATGTAAATTGCTGAAAGTCAAACCTAAGTAATGTTAATAACTTGTTTGTTTCGAGAATGTCTAAAATGTACACGAATGTTTTTCTTTCTCTTGAGATGCAGTTTTCAGTTAACGTTTGAAACTGGTTTTCTTTCTTTGGAGACATGTACATTTCTGATGCTCAGACTTACGTAATGTTCGAGAATTTCTGATGCTCAGACTTACGTAATGTTCGAGAATTTCTGGTGCTCAGACTTACGTAATGTTCGAGAATTTCTGATGCTCAGACTTACGTAATGTTCGAGACAACGGCCACAGATCAGTGTAAATACGTTTAATGACGGTGACCAGGTTATCTTCACTACAAATACATTCTAGCTAGTATAGATACCTCAGAGGCGAGACTACCATGCTTAGAATCCGAATCCACATGCTAGAATAAATTGAGCAGCACAAGTGATTACATTTATCCACATGCTAAATTCGTTTTTGTCTAGAAAGAAACCCAGGTCGATGTTTGGCACCGCGGATATTAGAGTTTCGGTTTTTCCCCACTGCAAATTACACCACGAAGCACATCAATATTCTGAACGTAGCGGCATACGGAAAGAATACTTTCACAGGTCGTGTATCCTCTGTATAATAACCTGCATTCAGTTTAATGCCTTCACAACATGAGAGTGACCTTTTCAGCGGGAGACAATTACTTCAACTATCCCTGTGCAACCTTAGCCGTGCGTACAGAATGTGACTTGATTCATCACTGTCCTCTCTATATAGGTTCACCAACATGATAATAAGATGTTATTGTTAAATACTAGCTGCGATTGTATTGGTATATTATATTTATGTCAGTGTTACATGCTGTCCAGGGGTAACTTACTAAATACTACTACTACTACTACTACTAATAATAATAATAATAATAATAATACTAATAATAGGCTTCTTATAATGCGCCAAATCCACCCCCTAAGACATGCTCTAAGCGCCACATTATCCCCGGTCAATGGATCAGTTTACACTCAGTGTTTCTTCTCAACTCCCTTGGGAGTATACAACCCAAACTGCCGTTTCCAGCGCTACAAGGTTATCATTCACGTCAATCTCATCCTTCCGGGTACCCATTCTCTGCTGGGTGAACATACGTTATGTGTAAATAGAACAAACTTTAATTGGATTGTTACCGTTATTGTAGAGAAGGAGAGTGAAAACATTTTTATATTGGGAAAGAAGGAGAAACTTTATTCGAGGACAGTCGGCATCTTACATGTCTAGTATTATATTATGATTTAAAATTGCAGTCGTAGCATATGACTGAATTATTCAGATAGTTATTAAGTTGGCTGTTCGTGGATCCCGGAAGTTTTTGCAATAATCTCTATTTTAGTTGTATTCCCGCTGCGAATTAAGGCACTAATTCAATCAGTTGCTATTGGAATCATATCGTTGTGCAATAACATAGAATAGCGTCTCGGAGCCCTGTCACTGACTATTATAGTAGCGTCTCGGAGCCCTGTCACTGACTATTATAGTAGCGTCTCGGAGCCCTGTCACTGACTATTATAGTAGCGTATTGGAGCCCTGTCACTGACTATTATAGTAGCGTCTCGGAGACCTGTCACTGACTATTATAGTAGTGTCTCGGAGCCCTGTCACTGACTATTATAGTAGCGTATTGGAGCCCTGTCACTGACTATTATAATAGCGTCTCGGAGCCCTGTCACTGACTATTGTTTCCATTATGTGTTGCAGGATGATGCTGGTCGTGGTGCTCCTGCTTCAGCTGTTCCTTGAGCAAGTTACCTCCCTTCCTTCAGCCAGTCCGACTCCCACCAACTACCAATGTCCAGGTCGGCCTTGTGACTGCATCTGGCTGAAGGAGTCCGGCGAGGTGTTCCTGGACTGCGCGTGGCCGTACCTCCAGCCGTACCCGGACAAGTCATACTTCACCAGCATTCCCGCGAAGAACACCGTCTACATGACCATCACCTGTGAATCTCAGGGTCAACTGAGCCAGCTGTGGAACAACATGTTCAGCCACCTGAGCGAACTCAAGCAGCTGACTATCAAAAACTGCGGATTCACGGACATCCCGCCGTACGTGTTTTCTGGTCTGACTTCGCTGCAGAAGCTGGTGATAGAAGGAGCAAGGCTCACCAACATCCACCCTCATTTCCTGGATGATGTTTCTGATCTGTGGTTCCTGCGGATTGTGGATAGCAATCTTCTCCACGTTCCGTCGATCTGTCACCTCGATAGTCTAAACCATCTGAATCTGTCCATGAATGTATTGACCAACCTGGATAATGCCGGGATTATTTGTGACAGGGGCAAACTTAACAATCTGGAACTCGTTGATGTACACCATAACAGAATCACCACGTTACCGTCAACGATGGGCACGTCCTTCCCAAGTCTCAAACGGCTGAGCGTCGCGGATAACTTCATCAGCAAGATCGAACCCAATGCTTTAAATCGCCTCCCTAATTTGATTTGGATCGACCTATCCAATAACTCTCTAACCGAAATCGCCGCTGATTTTGTCAGTAACTGTACGGAGATTCTGTTATTTGCACTTTCCGGGAATCCTCTGAAGGGTCTTCCGACTGGTGTGTTGTCTAGCATGCGCAGCGTTCTACAGCTGAATCTAGACGAGCTCCAGTTGGACGACTCCGTGTGGGACGAGATCTCCCTGCTGCCCGCTCTGGATACGCTGACCCTCGCTAGGAACAAACTCACTAGGGTTATTCCCGATGCGGTGTACGAGTTGCCGCTGTTGTCATCTCTCAACGTGTCGTTCAATTCCATAGACAAAATACACAAGAACACATTCAAGAGACAGGAGAAAATGTTCGTCCTCGATCTGTCCCATAATGAATTAACTACCATTCCGCGACAGGCGTTCCGTAACTTGTTCAGTTTGAAAGTGATGGATATTTCTCATAACAAGATATTGTCAGTCGGTAGGGAAGCATTTCAGGGTTTGCTTAATCTTCAAGAGCTCGACCTTAGCGATAATCAGCTAGTGGGACTGCCAAGACCACTCCTATCAGATCTGCAGTCTCTTCTGAAGCTGAATTTATCTCATAACAAGTTCACCAAACTCCCGAACTTTGAATATGTGAACTCGCTGGAATATCTCGACATCAGTTTTAACAAGCTTGGAAGTCTGAATTCTTCCATATTCAGTGGTCTGAACGATCTCCGTCAGTTGAACATTAATGCCAATGAACTGAGCACTATACTGCCTTATGTGTTTGAAAACATGCATAAACTGGAAATCCTGGACCTTGCGAACAACCAGCTCAGTAATCTGACGGAGGAGATGTTCCGAGGATTGTCGTCACTGTATCACCTGAACCTGGAGAACAACAGACTATACGGCACTACCGGAGCATTCCGAGAGTTGCAGGATCTTCAGAACCTCTATCTGCAGCGGAACCAGCTGGAAGAGATATACCGCGGACAGTTCCCAGATTCCCTGGAGGTCCTAGATCTTGACCGGAACAAGCTCAACTACATCTCCCACTCGACCTTCAGGACCATGCTGTATCTGAAAGAGGTGAGACTCACCCACAACAACTTGTCATCTCTTCCTTCAATAGCAGTGGAACTACCACGAGACATCAAACCCACGGCCAAGATGTTCGTCAGTGCCAACCCTCTTCAGTGCGACTGCGAACTAGGTTGGTTAAAGGACCTCAACGAAGGCCAGAATACGGACTACGGCGTGTCGTTGCCGGTGTTTGAGGACTACAGATACACGACGTGTACCAGCGTGTACGACAAACGCACGACTCTCATTCCGAGGGTTCCAAGGTCACACTTCCTGTGTAGGTACAAGGTGAAGTGTGCTAGGAACTGTCCGTGTTGTGGCTTTGCAGCGTGTCACTGCAAGTTCGTGTGTCCTGATAAGTGTGGATGTGTTATCGGTGATTTCCACTTCTCTGTGCATCGGATCCACTGCGAGGCGATCAACTTGACGAGCATCCCGCAACATCTTCCTGCTGGGGCTACGGAGCTTCTGCTGGACCATAACAACATCCACACAATATCTCAGCACACGTTCCTTGGACTCTCAGAGCTGCTGGTTCTTCATCTTAACAACAGTAACGTGCACCATATCGAGGACAGAGCATTCGTTGGACTCAGGTCCCTGCAAGCCCTCTATCTCAACGACAACTATCTTGTCAGTATCAAAACCGAAACCTTTTTCGGGCTTTCAAATTTAACACATTTGTATCTTGAGAATAACAGACTGCTTTCATTTGATGTGGGTTCCCTTAAACCTCTACTCTCGTTGGTGTACATGGATATTCAATACAATGACTTTGCGAACATAAGTATAAGTGAAATATCAAATCTTTTGAATCATTCCAAGGTTTCGCTGGCTTTTAATCCGTGGTCATGTGAACAGACTTTTATATGCGAGTTCAGGCGGATGTTGATCAGATACGGCCGATCTGTGGCTGATGCTCCGCATGTGAGATGCATTCTGGAAGGCGATGTCAAATTTTCGGGAGAAAGTGCTACAGTAGCTTTTCTGGAGTATTCGGAGAAGTCAATGTGTGACGAGAACAGTACGTTTTTCATTAACGTTTCTTTTGAGAGTGTTGTGAAGGTCGTGGACCGCACGCAGTTTACGCTGCTGATTTCTGTGAGCTTGGCGGCGGTAGTGGTCGTGGTGGTTGTCTTGGTCCTGGTCCTTAAGAAGGACCTCTTGCAGGTGTGGTGCTATTCCAGATTCGGATGGAGAATATTCGCCAAAGACGTGGCTCCAAACGACAACAATAGATACTACGATGCTTTCGTTTCATGCAGTGATAAAGACGAACATTTCATAGTGCACGAACTCATGCCGAAGTTAGAAAATGGAAACAAGAAATTTAAGCTGTGCGTTCATTTTAGAGACTTTCCCGTAGGGGCGTCGATAGCGGAGACGATCGTTCGTAGCGTACAGAACAGCAAGAGGACGATAGTAGTGTTATCCGACAGCTTCTTGGAAGACGAATGGTGTCATTTCAGCTTCACGACCGCTCACCAACAGGTTCTGTCTGAAATGAAAAACAGACTCATAGTGATCGTAATGCATGACATAGAACCGCGGAGACTCGATCCTCAGATTAGATTATACATGAAAACAAGGACGTATCTCGAATACAAGGATCCGTGGTTCTGGGAGAAGCTGGTGTACGCTCTTCCGGATGTCCAGGACGTTGCGGTGGACTTGAAAGGAGCGTATGCAGTCAACAACGTCACACGACTTCCGGGGAACTGTCATCCGGGGATGTACAACAGAGGCATCAGCATCATCTCTGATAACGTCGTCAACGACTTGTACGAGGTCCCCGTGTGCTCCGTGATGTATCAGACAGTTGGGAGCGGGCGTAACACGGACTCCTCGAACTACAACAGTTCACAATGCAACTACAACAGTTCTCAGTACAACTATAACTCCTCCGGGCATTACGAAGAGGTGGATCCGCTGTCGGCCAAGCCGTACCAGGCGAGAGTTGCGCCACCGTTGCCCAAGCCCAGGGGATATGGCATCAACGGGGACACCTACTATGATAAAATATAAATATTTATGAAGACGTGTGATGTGAACATTGTCGGTGAATGATGTGCCAAAACTCAAATACGTAGAGAGAACAAAGTAGAGTTTGGATTATATTGTATTGAAAACGCGAGAAACGTTGTTTTTAAGTATACGTGCAATATCAGTGAAGAATGTGCCAAGCGAGTAAACTGATAATACATTATGTATTTCATTGATGTAGTAGAGAGAGAATTTAGTTGCATGTGCGACATGAAGAAACGTATATTGTATTAATATTTGATGAAGAATTTTCTAAGTGATGTGGGTTCTTTTTTAATATACTTAGTGCTAATATAGGTGAAATGGTGCTTCGTTTTTGTATTGAGCAGCCCCTAGATGATTTCCCTAAACGCAAAGCTTAATTTCGAAGAGCATCGTCCAATTACTTCATGGTAATATTGTAACAATATAACGTTAAATCAATATACCGTTCTTTGGAACACCGCCTCGTAATAACTTCGGCAGCCTTGTCATTTATCGTGGTAATGCGAATTGAATGGCTAATCCAAGCTAGCAAAAGTAGTTAACTTTCCGTTTTATAGCTGACAGCTCCAAAAGATCATGTGATTGGGTTGTTGTTTTTTATGCCGCAACCAGTATTGAACTGTATGTGACAGATATGTCGGAAACTATTTATTTTATATGGGCCAATGTTACACGCTACCAGTATTAAAATGACAGATATGATGGGGATAATTATGTATTGTATATGGGTCAATGTCACACTCCACCAGTATTAAAATGTATATGACCGATATGATGGGGATAATTATGCACTGTATGTGGGCATATGTCAAAATGTATATTAGTCTTACTGCTCAGAGCTATATATATACACGCACATAAGTATATGCTTCAAGAGTATAACTCTGCTGTTGTGTTGTTATTGTTATTGTTGAATGAATAAAGTAATGTCGGTTATCACTATGTATACATCACGTGTTCCGTCACCTTCTCGTTTGATTGGTTGGCGTTTTAGGAACAGTCACATGGTATAGATGAAGGAAAACCTTTTTTCAACCGGAACCACTTTCAAGATTATTTCACTCATATTACGGCTGGCTAGTTTGTGTGCAAATGCCCGACTTGTGCGAGGCCTCCGAGATTACGAAAGACTTTGAGTACGATTTCAAGCTCAAGCTCAAATATATATATATGGGGGATTTGTGAACAAAACACAGTTGAGCATGAATTCGTTCTCAAAAACGTTTCGTCATTTGGGGGCCGGATTTTCACTGAATGTTGGTGCCAGCACAAGGAATATCCTACCACAGCAAGAACATGGATACCCCACTCAAACAGTATACTGACCATGAGCCGCCCAGTCATTATGTTAACCCTACAGAGCATACACATAACTTGGGGAACAAGAAGACTTAGTAGGGGTGACTATCACAGGTAATTTTACTATCATGATATTATTGCGATAGTTAGAATTACTATCACGATACTATCACAATTTGACAAAGATATCGCGATAGTATCACGATAGTACTTGAGTATGCAAAATGAATGTTAAATGCATACAATATTACGGGTTTGTTTACATATTTCATGGTCAAACATATTGCATTCACGCATATCCCACTGGTTTACACTATTTTCAGAATGTAATACCCCTCTAGGCTGCAATTGACGTCATTAGTTGGAATCGGGGCCAAGTTGGAGTTTAAGAAAATAAGCATCGATAAAAAAATAAAAAAATAAAACTATCGGAACTATCGATAGTCAATTATACTATCGCCAATAGTTAAGATTGCTATCGATAGATTACTATCGGGACACACACTATCGCAATATAGGTCGACTTATCGGCTTATCGTTACACCCCTAGTAAATGGCATGCCTGCTATTTGTCTCCATATCACATCTGAACCAGAGCCCGTATTCTCGAAACTTCGTAAGTCCCAAGAAGTTCGTAAGTGCTAAGAATTTGCCTAACTGGGTTTCTGCTAATGTTAATCTTTGAAGATCTGTCCGCTCGTACAGTGTGAATGGTACAATGTCCTCGATTAAGACCATAATACTATAAAGTGTATATTTATGTGTATTTGTTGTTGATTTATATAGATCGAACAGGAACACACTCAATATTACTATAGATGGCTGGGGGAGGTAGATGATACTGGTGCGTCTGAATAAATACTGCTACTTCTTTAGGCTTAGGGCTACGTTCAGAGATGATTTCCGCCACATCATGGCTGGTCACTTCAGAAGGAAACCTGCAACACCCGTCCTCATGAGTGTTGCTGTAAACTTGCGAGCATCAGGATGGTACCTAGGAACCAAGGATGATAACTGCAGTAAATAGACTATCATGATCGCGTTGGAAATACAACTTCCGGGAACACTAATGTCAGGTCTGCGCAGAGGGTTCGAACGTGGTATCTTTGCCCTTTCTGAAAATATAAATATATTTTCCTCATAGATCTATTTATTTATCAATGGGTAACCATAAGTTTATTTTCTTCAGACGACTATAAGCACAATATTCAACAGAATTCTGATTTTCGTTAGTAAATTTTATTCGGGGAACTCGCACAGTACACGCAACAACCATCACCAGACCAAGTAGATATGTACATTTCCCTTTAAAATAATAAATTAGGGTGTATATACAACAATATTTGAGCTGTACCAAGTTACATATAGATCACATGGGAGTTTACGTGTCATAACCGTTTGCCGAAAAAAGCCGGCTTTCATGATTGGCTGAGTGACAGAGAATTGCCTGTTACACGAAATGCCATTGGCTGCTTGGAAATCCAAGATGGAACCTGTCCAGGGTTTTTACATTTTGCACAGAAACGCAGGGCACGGAAAGAAGGTTATTCTCATCTCTCAGAAAAGAGCGATTGATAAAATGTGTGTATGAGGGCACGACGCCAATCGCGCCAGGTCACATGGAAAGTCATGAATAGTGAGCATTTTTTTTTGTGGGTAGGGAGTGGTGACTCGTTTATTTGTCTGGGTAGGGCCCGGCCATGACCTTGGAGATGAAGTCTTCGTATTTCACGTTGCCTTCAAGATCCTCCCTCAAGTCTGTGCACTTGATGATCTCGTCGACTTCGGAGTCAGTTAACCTGTCTCCCAGCGACGTCAGCACGTGCCTGAGCTCAGCTGATGAGATGAATCCCTGGCCCTCTCTGTCGAATGTCTTGAAAGCCTCCATGAAGTCGGCGTAGGTTCCGGTGTCCTTGATTTCCCTGACGGTCTGGTAGATTGGAAGGAACTCTTCCAGTTTGTAGCATTTTTCTCCGAACTTCTCCACTCCTCCGTTTTTTCTGACGGTGCTGAGAGTGGGGTTCAAACCCAGACAGTACAACATGTCGCCGGTCTTGGCCGCGTCTACGTCACCGTCACGACCATCCCAGAAATCAAAGAGATCGAAGACCTCTGTCACCTCTTCAATCTCGTCTCTTGAAAGTTCAGGCTGAAACAAACAATACAATTTAAATAATGGAAATTTGTAACACGACATAGTCTACGTCTTCATCAAAAGTATAAATATTATTCCTAAACGTTTCGTCCTAGAAATATAGACATTATTGGGAATATTTACTGTAAAGTTGTATGTTGGAGTTTTATATACATTGTATATTTAAATAATAAGTGATGGCAAATTATTACATATATGTATAAGTATGTAATGAAGTCATGCATATACCGTCGTTTGATCGTTTGTGATTATTGTAAAAGTCTCAAAGTACACATTAAATTTAACCATAATATGTAAACCCGTTTAAAACAGACAAACACCTCCCTCACACCCACATGCATTCCTCAACAATCTAAATGTACACAACACTGAATTAATTTGTAATACGTGTCACGTGTCTAACGCAGTATCTGCAAGACACGTAACGCACAAGAAACGTAACGCACAAGAAACGTAACGTACGAGACACGTATAACGGACAAGACACGTAACGCACAGGGGCATCGTTTCTCGAAGCTCTCGTATCTACTACAATACCATAAGGACTCTTTAATACATAGGGATCGTGAACTTACGAGAGGACTATGGTCTCATATAGTTGATATGAGAGCTTCAAGAAACGATACCCAGACACTTAACGCACAAGACAACATATCCGCAGTGCGGAACTCTCAGCAGTAGGATAGTTTTACTAAAGGCGCGTGCCATCTCTCCGTTGGAGCCGAACGCGCGTTCCTAATTATATTTCCTTCCCATCGGCCTTCAGGTAACACACACTGTATGTTTCTTTGGTAGTTTGCGAGATGAGCGATGTCAGCGGTAATAAAGACAGGGGGATCCGTTTGTCATGAGTCGGTTCACTGACGGTACATCGGCTCCATCAGTTAACCGGCATGGGTTGTCATAGCAACGCTTCCATAGGGAATATAGTATATTACCTGACTGGGTAATTATACAGGTTGATACAGACGTGAAAAGAATTTCGACTTTCGCGCTTACGTAGCAATTTCATCTTGCGAACCTTTAAAGGAACAAGTTGCTTTTGTAGAATACTGCAGATTCAACTTAGAAAACTAAATTTAAGTAAAACTATAATGACTATAGTGTAATGATTTAAACTTTAGTGGATATTCTTTAGAAACATAAACTTACACTAAATGTTTGTATGTCGACAGATAACCGTTAACCGGTTTCTGGTGTAAATCACTCACTCACTCTGGGGGCAAGTGTATACAAGTCGTAAACACGTAATTACCATTTTATATCGCAGCTTTTTCGAGAACAAAACTTTACACATTTGAACCACATGTCTTAGTATATATTGAAATGTAGAATCCGACTAAGTAAGATATTACTATTATCGTAGCGTTTACTCTCATAATTTATTAATATTCAATAATAAATCTTTCATTTATACATTGCAGACTTCACTCTTATATTACTTATTAATATCGTAATGAAGCATTGGTACATGAGTCATGAGTGTTCACTTTCATTCATAACCATCAATATTCAAATATATTCAATATTAAAACCTTTCATAACCTACACGTGCAGGTGTCTCTTTCGAAAAGCTCTCCGCAGCGCACCAAGAAACAAACTATAGGTAGTAATAACTATCTAGTAGGCCTACATTGACGTGACTAGCAATGCTGCATGCCGCTGATTATGAGTACCAGCCGGCGGCACATGTTTGGTGGTGGAATGGTAGACGTTGTAACCTGATACTGAGTCACTACCCTAACTGGTCCCCTTATACAAACCACCTGAGCGCAACACAGTCGCAACGCTTCTTATCTCAAAACTATCTACGCCACATACCATCTTCGCCGAGAAATCGCATCAGATAGGAACGACCAGTTTTACATGGAATATTGATATGCACGACGTTGGAACTTAGCGTCTATTTGCTTTGGATAGGATTTCTCTTCCGGCGGATTTTGGTTAATATCGGTTTGGCTAAGCGGGCCTTTGACGTTCGCGCATACCTATACTGCTGCGGCGGCAGACTTCACTACTTTCAGTGATGGAGTTTCAGTCGACATGCTGTGCTATGCCTGAAGAAGGCCTGGCTTTGATATTGTAGTGTTTTTGAGTTCAATTACAGCCATATGCTATAAACACAAGTGCTGCTTTACATAGGTAACATATAGTAGTGTTATCACTAATATTCTTACGTAGGTTCTTGCCGAAACTAAGAGTACTTGTTAAATTTAAAGTGCACGCATTGCCTTAGAATTGGTTCAGAATGTGCTCTAGTCAAAGCGTTACATGCAACTCGTATGAGATAACGGTTAGATTGCTTCCATGATTTACTTGTAAGATGTAGGAAGCATAAAACCACTTCAAAATGCATTAGGTTTTAGATATTATCGTACGGTAAAGAACGTCTACGTATTGGAATATATTTTATTCATAGTGGTTAATTAGACTCCAAGCTGATAGATAAAAGAGGATAGCTTAATATACAGTCTTGCTTTATCTAGGGAAAACTCATTGATGTATTTGAACCATCTAAACATACATTTTTTAAACCTCAAGTCAACATAGCGTCTGCAGTCTAATCATTCCTCACGTACATATTTCTGCTAGTAAGCGCTAATTTTGCGTGATTTTTGCAACTTTTCTGAGAATGCTGCTATCATTAACATATTCCGACAGAGGTGTGTATGGAGTTGAACATTCGCCACCATCATTCACGAACTGAACAGACCAGTCCTGTCTGCGAGTATTTGGCATAAAGTCCATTAATCACAGGGCATTGTATATGGAGGCGCGTGTGTGGCATTTGGAATATTAGCATTATATATTGGAATCCTTTGGAGGCATATGTGCTTCTTAATGATATAATTTATGACAATCCGATAAGACAGTATACATTAATTTCATTTAAATATTGTTAATGTTAAATACAGATATATGCCATTTTGATTATAACCGAAATAAAGTCTAACACCATTTGTGTAATGCATACACTTCAATTTACATGCACAAGATCTAATCTGAAAATACATTTATGAATTTGTAAAATTAATATTTCAATTAATAAATCCTATAATGAATTAGATATAGTCCTCACACGAAGGTGTCTGTAACGCAAGTATTACATTGACTGACGGCCACCCAGACAGAACTCCTGAACTCCTGAACATTCATTATCGACATGAAAAATAGTGTTCCCCTAGTGATTAGCATAACCAGAGTACCGTAGGTTTACCACTATTCCGGAATCAAAGTGAACATCTACTCAAAACGTTCCATGCACATACTTCCAGTGCGTTTCCAGTAGGTTTCTTGGTAAGATTACGTAACTAAAGATCCAACCAGAAATTGAAATGGAAATAAACGTTAAGACGGATTCTCTGTGCAATTTACCAGAACGAATATGTTTTGATATACAATATTAATTTTCAAACAGATTGTAATCAAACATAGTGGTTACGTTTTAAAGTCTTTCACAAATAAACACCTGTTAAGTAATCTTACTTCAAAAGTTAATGAGGTTAGTTGTTCTTTGTTTGTGATGACGTCGCTCTAGTCCTGGGCCAAACAGATAACACGTTGCGTTATGAAGCTTAATTAACGTTATATTTTTTGTAATACATGATTTCTGATAATAGGAAGTGGCGCCGAGATAATCTCGCATATTCTACCGTTATATGTAAACGTATAGAACGTAATGTATTCCCTTGGCGCACACCTCTACAATATTAGCGAGTTAGCCTGTGACATTGGGCTGCCCTTGGTGTTCATTGCATTAAGACTTGTATACAGAACTATATATCTTTCACGGAACTTAAACACGTAAACCATGCTTGTGGTGACCCGAAGTAGTGTTTATATACTTATGTTTTAAAAATAAACCAACTCTAAACTATTTGGATGTGCGCTTCTTTTTAAGAAACTTTTACAAATGTAATTCTCCATGAATTCGGACACGAATGCTTCCTAATACATTTTCAAGATTGCAACGATGAATGGGTTTCGTGCACATATCTAGAAAACAATTAAAAAACGCTTGCACTTGTATTTTGAAAGTTTATTGCGTTGTGTACAAACCGCTAGTCAAAATATCTATTCACACATTTAACTTTCAGATCTATCTTTAGCCGCTAACTTCAAACAACAAGAATAGACTTAACAACTTCCTGCTTTTCAGTATATGCGAACACTCTCAAATTATCAGCGAAATCGCATTCTCCATTTAGCAAAACGTACTTTGACACTAAAAGCATTTAACACTATATCAAACTTTCCTTTACAATCCAAGTGATGGGCTCATTGAGCTCCTCTGCAAAATGCCAACTTTTGCCTATTTTAAAGCATAAATAAAATTTAAGAAAGTATTGCGCAAACTTACCATGTTGAGAGTTGGAAGTTTTGGAGAATCTCCGAGGTGTTCGTTGAGGCCGGGAGATTGCGCTACTATGCTGTGGATGGTGGTAGAGGACCGAGGACGCTGCTATATTTATACCTCAGCACTGTCTTGTCCATACACGGCGGAAACCAGCCCCCAGTGTTACCTGAGACGCCAGGGTCGGAAGACGTATGGGGTGGGGCTGGTTCGCCCGGGGGTGAGGGGGAGGTGTAACCAGAGTATTGCTAAGCGGTCACCGGTGTTACAATTCCTCGTTTAAATTACGGGTTTTAAATATGCGTTATATCGAGGGGTTTTGAAATGTAACACGAGGAAATCAGCCCTGATGTCATTACAGAAGGTTCTGGAAAGAAGGGGGGAGCGTAATATCGAGGTTCTACTGTACGCGGGGGAGGGAACTATACCGAGCCATTGATGTTGTTTTCTGGAAGTTTCTTTTGAAAGGAGAACTGGCTACAGTTTCTTTTACGACGCAGTTAATAGTTTATACCATTAGTCACTATAGGCATATTTTACTATAGGCTGTTGACTTTAGTCTAGTCTGCGAGCATCCAGGATCCATGGCATTAGAGACGGTGTAAAACAAACACTTAAAGTAATACAGTTTTTAATGGACTGAACAGGTGTTCAATTAGCATACACATACGCCGTCGTCGTCCTATGAGTTAGTTAGACAACATGGTTTGAAATGTATAAAGAGTAAGACTGATGCTAAGGTATCGCAGGAAATATATTGTTATCATACGACTGAATTAAAACGCGGGAGAATGCTTTAGGCTTCCACACATTCCTGTTCCCCCGACAACAATTGGTGCTTACGTATACAGGCATACATGTAAGTTGTCTGTATCAAGAAATGAATAAGCACAAACCAGTCGTTAATGTTAATAGATTTGTCTTTACAATTTCGGATAATTATGGTCATATATTCATATAAGATAATATATATGATATGTTGAAATGTATTACTTGCACATGGGTTTGTCATGATAGCAATATTACACAGGAAGCAACATGACGTTCCAAATACCAGAGGCGCGTCCATTGAAATATGATTTGTAATATATTGCTTCATACATATTATTCAGAGGTCGACGTTGATATCAATTAATATGCTCCGTGGCTTAATACATTTTGAGTTCATTTGATTTTACAACTGTGCATCATAGTACATTTTACATAAGAAACCTCGCTTCAATTCATCACTATCGGATCAACAGCCATCCCTCTATCCAACTCGGCTAAACATCTAGGTATCCTTGATAATGAACTGGACATGGAAAATCATGTCCAATATATTCTAACCAACTCAACAACGGTGTTATAACGTTTGGGAAGATTGTAAAAGGTTCACCTCTTTATAGTGCAACACTAATTCTAAACAAGTTAATTTATATATTCATCAATGTAGCAATAGCTATCCAACCTCGTTTAGAAATCCAACACCAATCTCCCAAGACAATCTCAGACGTGTGCATGTTTGAAGTACCTAGACACAGCATTTGAATCAAATGACCATTAAATACCTACTTAGAATTCATTAAAGGCTCACTGACATATTTAAGTCGGAATTGGCCATGAGTTTCAGAGTATCATCCAAAAGCCATTCGTACGTTGGCAACCTGTGATCTGGGTTTCCCAAGCTGAAGACCGTCATAACTCGCAGTGTTTGTGCATGCATACAGAGTTACTCTATTCGACTATGATGGCTGTGTAACAGCTAGCTACGAGATGAACTCTTGGACGGTATCGCCTGTTAGTGGTATGTCCTCAGCTTAGCAGTCAGTGGATGGCCAATCATCTATGTTATGCTTACTTTATTCCACAACCAATAGTCCTATTCAACCAGAAGAGTTAGGCAAGTCTAATATTTTACATTGGTGCCTTCATGTTTTAAAATATAATACAAACCAATAGAATCCGATTTCAATGAGATTTTGCTCAGCTGAGATTTCTCCAATTGACTTATAGCTGTAAATTGAGTCAATGAGTCAATTGAGTCCATGAGTCAATTAATGAGAGAAATCTCAGTTGAACAAAATATAAAACTCAAGTTTGTCTCAAGGAATCAGTGCGAGGGCAAATCGAGACGCATTGCATGTGTGTAGCTATCGGTTCCATTGTCTTACTGTAGAACTGGATGTACTCCTAGCTTGTCTTTTAGGTCACTGTAGAGTCAATATTTGGCTAATGTTGATCTTACATAGGTACATTATTATGACGTACCGGTATGTGTGTGCATGCATGGTGATGATTATCATGACACACATCCGTCTCTATCTCTCTTTCTCTTTCTCTCTCATTCCCCCTCTCTCCCTCTCTCTCTCTCTCTCCCTCTCTATACTTGTCACGTCCAAAAGAAAGATACCAAGACTCAGAGAAGATATACCGGTATAGGGGAAAATGCGGTGTTGCCGCGTTAACATCGCTCCACGGTAGGGTCGTCATGCTCAGATTCCTCGTTCCCTTAATCGTCTTGACACTGTCTATCTACCCAAATGCTGTCGATGCCGATGTCGTTGTAGGAGGAGGTAGTTGCGAAGATGAAGAACTCGCAAGTTGCGGTTTACAATTGGCGCGGTTACACGTGCTTTTCCGCCCCTATGTCTGTCAATGTTTCCTGTCTGCTGATGACGCAACCTCGTTATCGCAATACGGACACAACCGACCGTTCTAGCGAAATTCGACGCCATACCAATATCCCTATCTATCCGTGCTGCTGTCAAGCATAGGATTTGTCTATGTGCTGTCTGTTCCTGCGTTACTTACGTTATTTTCCAGCTGGTTTTGATACCAGTTTAAAACATTCATTTCGTTCTACGCGCATGAATGTAGTTTTGGTCAAATGGAAGAAGGTGACGTTGGAGAATTTCGTCTCGGTAGCGTATAGCGGTCAGATTTCCTTTTACGTGCGCCAGACTTGTTCTACGGGCGTAAGATATGGTAGCAGACATCTTGATACTACACACCACCAAATCTGTCATCTTCAATTATGTAATTTCGGGCGTTTATTTCTTCCACCGTGTCTGTGCAACAAGAAACGTCACTTGTTGCTGAACCAAACCCGTCACCAAGTTCTCAGATTTCAATTTTTAAGGTTGACACACCATCGTACACTTAAACTAAATTAAGTTAAAAGTCATTATTGACGTTCCAGTATGGGACCGAAATAAGGTATTCCGTACTGACGAAGTCGTTTCTTATTGTCTGTGCGGACACTCTTCGTAGTCCAGTTGCATTACAAGCAGTAGCTGTTGTTTTTGCAGTCCGACAACGTAGGTGGAATACCCGGATGTACCTATCTTTTTCTGCAATAGTGGCACTTGGTCTATCAGCTCGTGGTCGATCTTTGATCGATTCATGTTCTTGTTAAAAGTTCCCAATGCCGTGAAATTGTGCTGTTTGGACGTTATAATGACGGACAACTGCTCTGAGACTCAATGGCCACCAAGTCATCCGATCCAGACTTGGCATATCGAAATCCGCTCATATCTCAAACAACAGTGAATGTTTCAACAAACGATTACCACCGTTCTATACCAAACAAAACCACTCATCAATTTCCTGATTTTCACATGTATAGTTTTTTCTCCACTAAATTTGCAGGTGTATATTTTCGTCCACGAATAAAACCTTCCAAAAGTCATCAAATTGTGCGTTTGGTCACAGGAATCCATTCTCAAACTAAAAGACATTAACATTTGACAAACTAAACACCATTAAAACCTACTCCGTCAAAATAGTGATAATTTAAAAAACGATTTTACCTATGCGTTTCTTTTTGGGGAGAGTATATTTCATCGAGCCCCGAGATTACGAAACCCTTTGAGTACGATTTTATTCTCAAACTGAAATTGTATACGGGATTCTTGGGATACAAAATATTGTGTTGAAAATGGGTTTGTACTCATGAATTGACATTCAAAAAAATACTTCCTTGAAGATAGATTGGTGGCTAATTTCAAGTTATTTGATGACGATCTCGTGGTGTCGGAATGTACATCAGCCTCCGAGATTACGAAACTTTCCGAGTACGATTTCATGCTCAAGCTAAAACATTGATATGTCATTTTATGAACAAAACTCCGAGTTGAGCATGAAATCGTACTCAGAAAAGTTCCGTAGTCTCGGGGCCAGATTTCAGGAATTATCAGCTCATGTTTCAAGATTCTCGGGAGATCACACGTGACCTGGATCCACACGTCACAAAGACAATACAGAGACATTAATACTGATACTTTCATTTTTATTAAACATTTTGAGCACTGACGAGGCGTTCGACAGGGAGATGCACTGCGACCCGACGTCTTCTTTATACATGTACATAATATAAGTAAAGTGGTAACCATATCAGCATAGTCCAGCACAACAGGGTTGTTGAATAAAAACACGCAGGACAAACAAACAAGAACCACTTATAAAATATAGGACATTCTGGAATATTTCATTTTATTAAACAGCTCTAAAACACCGTGTTAAAAGTGGCACCTGGTAAGAAAACAAGAACAGTAAATGCATGGTTATTCCAATACAAATATATGTAATTTCGTTGTGTAATCAAGGCGTGTTGAAAGCAACACAATTTCACCTTTCAGCTGCCTGACACACAACTTCATAGTTAGTAGCATACTATGAGATCGGAATATCCCTAATGTGTATACATACAGATATGTATATAGTTTATTTATTATATATATATATGTGTGTGTTAGACATACATACAGACATACATCTGGTATCTATCTGGTAATGTAGAGATTCACATACTGTGCGCTGTGTTTTTTGATAGTGCTCTCTGGCATGTTGAG
>JAUTBV010175008.1:0-23626 GCA_032361325.1 Lepetodrilus fucensis | reverse complement strand
CTTCTTCTTCTTCTTCTTAATATTATTATTATTGTTATATATCTCTAATGCACCATGCACTAAAACACTAATTTTCTTACACAAATATGGCCTTCACGGGAATATCTGTTTACATGATCAATACATATATGTTTCTAATCATTACAAACATCTATACCTAAAGGTACAGACCTATAATAGATATATTATTTTTTCTTTATCTGACAAGATATTCTAGTATAGTGCCAACTCCGAGCTGACCTCATGTAAGTCGACATGATAGATCACCACAAAATTGGCTTAGAACTTGCCATTATAGGAACGCATAAAAAGAAATCTTTTAATATTGTTAGACACTGATGGGTCAAGTGAGTAATACGTAGTATACCTGTATTATACTCGCCTACGACCAATACAGAACTACGGCACAGGGTTAGAAAGTAATAAGATATCCGTAGCATACCCGCTTTCAATCAATACAAAACTATAGCATTGGAATACTGTATTTTAGTGCCACCTCTGACGTGCATTATCTGGGGTAGAATTAACTGTATATATTAGTATTTAGTTACTATATGATATCAGTTTTTAACTTAATAATTTCACAGGTGGCAATATACCGATGAAGTCGCAGTTTGGCGTCTTCTACAAGATTGTCATTGATATCGCCCGGCCTGTCTGCGTGAACAGCGATCTTCTTTACGTTTCCAGTATGCCGATATTCCTTATTTTTTGTTGTAGCTAAATAGAAACTTACTAAATGCATTTTAAGTTATACTGTAATGTGTTTGCTCATGTGCGGTTTGTTTTTAAATACCAGTACAACTATTTGTTAATTTACGACCATTTGATAACAACATGTTATTTGACAGAACTATACTGGTCATACACTTTGCTCATCAAAATTGCAAGTCAATTATTATATAAATTATTTTAAAATGGTATTTGATGATTAAGTCAATATTCTGCGTTTATAAAATGTCAGTAAAAATGACAATACATCATTGGAAAGCGAGGTCATCGTTTAAAAGCCAACCATATTCTGTAGACGTCTTCGCAATTGCCATTTACTTTGGAACACCATTACAAATCTACAGGTATTAATTTGTTTGTTAGCGGAATATTTACATCGTTTCCAATCTTGATACAAATATCTGCATGAAATTCCCGATTAGCACCAGGCGTTAACTAATACTTTACTTAGTATTATAGATAAAACAAACACACGCCTATCTACAGATCTGGGTGTTATTTCAACATAATTCTACATTCATGAAAATGACTTGCACGAAATGACATATATGCCACTATACAAGGAAACCAACCATGCCTGTAGACGTTTCATCTGGAGTCTTATTGACAACACACAGGCATTCGATTCTTGTATTGGCACCGAGACAGACTGTATTTATTGACAATTTATGACCACATTCATCAATAGCTTATCCCGAAACACCGGTAATAAAAACATGGATTACCCTGAAATTGAAGCAAGCTACGAGCATGTTTATTTGACGGTGATTATTCCATGGAGTGTGACTTCTTGACGCTCAATCCTACCACGAATGTAAACTTTAATCTGTATCGTTTTTACGTGCGTATTAAATAACAAAGCTGACGTACTCTGTGAGGTCTCCACTGAGTAATAACAAGTAAATATTAAAGTATAGAACGCCGTGACAACACGTGTAAGTGGCATTTACACAATCAATGCACGTGTGGATTATGAATGTATCACACGTGTACAGTAGTGAATATGTAATACAGATTATGGTAACTAATATTATTTTATCGGTGAAATATTAACAATATTATTGAATTGAGTATATTAGTTAGTTAGTGAATTAATACTTCTGGAGGCCTATTCTCGACACGTTCTTACTATCATGATCGTAAGATTATCTTAATAATTTAACAAGATCCCCTACGAAAACATTACACCCTATTCTCGAAACGTTGTTATCTCGTTCTTGACTAAAATCAACTTACGAAACCTAAGACTAGTTTGCCAAGGCGGGTACTTGCGTTCTGTTCGTCTGTTTAAGTTTAAACGTTTTAAAACAGATTGTAATATTTTCTAATACCTGTATACAATTGTTAAATGACCATTTATATGTTGTTGATTTTGTTATTGCAACTTATGCTTGACACATTTGTCTTTATGTTAGCTAGCGACACAAATATTTCTTACGTGTGTTTGTTCATCGTTATACTCTCACACTATGACCAAAATGTCTTACTTCCTGGTAGATCTATTTATGTTTTCATATCTTAGTTTAGGTTTATATGCAGGAATACTTTGTACATTTATTCCACCATGTTTCCGCTCCCCTGTTACGAACCACGCAGTATGTAGCTATGTAATAACAATGCTCATCGTTGTATGAACAGCTATATCCCGAGATTCATTCAATATCCGGTGACATAAACCGGAAATTTGTCCTGTCACCGGAAATGACCCCGAAGATTTACCAACCCGATTGCTTTGATCCTTAAGAACACCATGAACATCTACAAGCCCTTCCGTTTATTCGTGCGTTCACCTACGCAATTTGAAACTAGGTTATGCGAGTCTACATAGGGTTTGGACAGGGTTTGGACAACATCATTCTTTGCCGTCAATAGTTACTCCTTTGACCATATTCTTACAACAGACAATGTAACATTCTTCTCTCAAATAGTTCACGTGATTTACTATCTACCAACCACTCCTGATTGGCATATTTGTAGTAAACACTTCGCATAACGTCAGATTTGCATTGGTATCGCAATGAATACCCCATAAATCCACGGACCACAACGCCCCTACTATTCCACAGACGTGAAAGTCTGTACGAGATGTGGGTTACGACTGTTGACGGAGTGGGAAGGGATTTCACGCCCGAGTTGGTTGGTAGTGGTCTAGTGTTCTGTAGGCGTGTTCTATGGTGACCTTCTCTAGGTTTTGCTAGTTGCACTATACACGGACTATTGAAGGATGATGTATTGCCCTAAAAAAAATCAGAGCTTTCCTGTACGAAACGTCATATAAGGTAACCTCTAAGTAGCCGTAAACCACCGTTGCTACGATTGGAGTTCCGGTTACCCCGTTTTGTACAGGGGTGCCTATGGTGTCTATTCTCTAAACGTTCTTATGATCTTAGCTTAAGACTGTGTGTAACATTTTCATATCCCTACTGTACGAATCTTTAAGATTGTCGTGTACACGATCGTAAGAACGTTTCTAGAATAGGCTTCTCTGAGGGTATTCGATTCAACACTCAACCTACCCTAGGGTGACGGTCGCGTGATTAAATTATCCAATGAGGGTACTCGTATCATCATGAGTGTTTGGTCATTGGTTAATTGCATTACCCTAGTGTTGGTAGAGTGTTTGAAACGAATTAACTCTCTGGTTCTATTGGTACTATTGTCGGAGATTGTACGTGTGCTTCTTATTGTCGTTATGCGTAGTCTAATGAAGCGTTTCCAGAAACAAAACCTTCATACCAGTCAGAGTTCTTGTAGTATCATCTTTCCTAGGCCATATGATCTAACACTGCTTGACTAACCCCGTTAGATCCATTGCCTTCAAACCGTATATTTCATGCACCTTTGCAGTGAGCGATGAAAGCTATCTTTGGCAGTGGTGATAGTCCAATCAGATGCGTCCAAACATGTATAGCTCCACCTCGAGATCACCTCTTCTCGTTCTGTGATCTTGACTTCCAGAATCAGTTCCCATGTTACGTAGGATGCTGATAAATACTGTATCTGTTAATAACACGTGTTTTGATTGGATAATCTAATACATGGACACACGGGGAGACAACTCACTCTGAAACCAGGGTATCATTTGCCAGCCGGAGAAATGTATGGTGTGATAGCCTTCCCTAAGTCTCTTAATCAGCATACGTGTCCTACATTCCCCAGCCATTGTATCCTCGAACCGGAGGCTATAACGACTACACATAACCTCCGTCAAATATTTGAAATTGTAGGAGCGGAGAGCCTTTTAGGAACAGCTCCAGAACATGCATACTCGTCAGGTTGGCCTAATATAAAGCGTAATTTCACTCACAATGTTAGGATCTCTGGACGTGCGCTAGAATCCTTCATAACTTACAACAATCTGCTGTGTATCCTAAAATAAGTCTTTGTATGTAATTGTCAGTTCTGACTGGACGTGATTGCGTCATCTTCCCAGAGGAGGTTAGGACAACACTCTTCCGATCGACAATTGGCTCCACTCCAACTTCAGATTGTCTACTCTATTGCGTAATATTGTATGTGTTTGCAGTTTCCTAAGCTTTGATATCCCACACATTATCTATGTAAACGTGTACATACTGTGCCGTTCTCATACCTTACTATAATATATCGTGAATAGTAATTTGTCAAAATTGCCCTGGAGAAGCTAGGGAGGTTTGTAATCACGAAAACGTAGACTAGACCAGTCAATCGAAATAATTTAATCTACAAGATGGAAAGCCTCATTTAACAAGGAAGCCTCCCAAGTTCCACCAGACAGTCGTAACAATGCGAGGCATGTTTCGTGTAAACAGTCCAATGGCCACGTGACGGGTCCTGTCCCATTCTTCTTTCTATGCACCAGGATGCTCAGCTGGGGTGCGTTCAAAGACGCAAGCGGATTGCAAGCGGCTTACCAAACTATAGCCACTGTCTCCAAAGTCGTATGAACCGTAGATGGGACAAGGAACCAGTTTAGCTAAGCGGCTTACTCGGCCATTGTGTCTTTGAACGCACCTCTTGTGTAGTGTTCATACAGAGTACATAGAAGCCACGTATGCTTTCATTTATAATAATTTCTGGACCTGATGTAAACAGTTAGTTGCAAAAACATGGTTATCATTTCAATCAAAGATAGAAGAGAATAGTAAAGGTTCCCTACCCCATTTTCATATGCAGGATTCAGAGACTTTAAGAGCTGTTACAGGGTTTTACGCGAGATGCAAAACAGGGTAAACAATTTTGTAAGCTTATCCTTAATTCATATGCAAGTGGGTAGGAAATGGAATGCAAGGACACATTATAGAGTTCTCAGGATGCGGAGGGGTAAGGGATAGACACCCTCACAATAAAAACAAAAGTCAAATATTCAGATGGTAAATCCGATAGGATCTTTAATAACAAATGTATAATACTTTCGCGACGAACACAATATTACATATTATATAGTTTATGAGCATTCACCCAGTGTTCCGGAAGCACGCTATGAATGACATGTAAAATGCCGACAGGAAATTAAATGCGTCGGCTACATTACTTCCTTCTATAAGAATCCATAGAGCAGATGTTTCGTGTATTTGCATCACATGTATTGAAAAAGCAACACTGGGTATCATTTCTTGAAACTCTCGTTTATTCTAAGAGACCACAGATCTCACGTAGCGATCTCTTACACATGATGGTCTCATACCGAACGTGAGAGCTTCGTTAAACGATACCCTGTTTACTACAATCATAAATTAAACTCATCGTAAAGACACTTTCAACCTAAACTATATATTTGGAACTTGACAAAGGTTTACGATGCCAAGATTTTAAAATGAATTTCAGTTAATTAAGACATGATCAGACAGTCATTCGACACATTCTTTACTCTATTTAATTAAGTCATACCAACAATACGCAGGCTGTTAGTAACATAAAAATATCGTTGATTGTATACATTTAAAGGCATAATATCACAGTTGATATAATGGACAAACGTATTTCGATCTGAGACTAATTAGTATTACGCTTGATTTATCCATCCAAAAGTTGTTATTTACTGATGTACTTAGTCCCCAGTACTCGATAGTTATCAACATATTAATATTTTATATGAATAATGGGAACGTTCCGCTATTTATCTTGTCTTTGATGCATCAACTTATCTATGAAGGAATCTGCGAGCAAACATTAGAGTAATGTCCCCCTTGCATGATGTATAATGAAGCAAACCCCGCAAACACATATGGACGATATTCAGGTTGTCTATCTTGGGTCTCCAGTGGGGATTTGTCAATCATACAGCGGTGGAAAGCTTTTTGGAAGTACAAACATGATTTTCAAGTGAATGTACATTGCAAATATAGCTAAGAACTAGTCCCAAACAACCATAAATATCTGTGATATTATGCCTAATTTGCATATTGAAAGAAATCGGCGTGAATACACATCCTGGCAACATCTAAAATAGTCCACGAATCATGTTGTTTTTACTCTAATGTACATTAATACCTCACGTCGCTTCTGATGTACATGAACTATCATATTACAATTATTCAACTCTCATCTATCATGTCTGACACAAGCCCAATATATTTTTAGTGAAGTTGACTGCTAAACACATTGTTGTAATCATTGCGTAATGCATTATCGTCACTGTAGATTAATCCTGAAATAGAACCCGCACATCTAAAGCCCTGACAAATGTGCGTGATATCCCATTAGAGACGAAATAGGAAATACGAAAGTAATTAAAAGTTATATTTATTCGATTTTATCAAGATGCATTCATCAATGAGACAACTAATTAATGCATTTTGCAATCTGAAACTAAACCATCTCAATTTGTAAAATGATATATATTTAAAGTGATGTAAAAGTATCTTCTTTGACAGAGAGCTATATTTTATACATACTCATGAAGCCATTGGAGATATCTGTACTCATTTATGATGTGATATCTAGTATAGCGTCTTACTGGGGTCTTCTGATGGAATGGCAATAACAAGGATTTACAGTATGACCCGTATTACCATTGCTGATGCAGTTGATCCAATAGTAACACGAGTACATCATCCCACTCATGAGCATATGAATAATGAGCTGTAAAATGTCAATTCAATAAATATAAAAATATACTAGTAAGTATTTTGATAAATGGTCTAACTGATAACCGTTCCATGTTGATATAATTAACTTAGTTGAAAATGGAATCATCTTTTATTGATCTCGCTGAAATTCTGAAAACATTATAATGTTTGAAAATTAAATCGTAACTTAAGTATAGACGTAATTATCTAAATGGGCTGTCTGTATATCACCGGCCATGCTCTGTCAATGAGTGATGGCTTTATTATACATGATGCAAGCACTCTGAGCGCGTCCTCATGCCAGTGTGCATCTATGTAGCTATACGTTACACAACTCTCACACAGCGATCGTTGTAATATAATGTCTCTGGCTCACGTCAGTTGTAATGACACAGGTTTGAGTGATTCCACACTAACTAGAGAGTAAACTATTCCAAGCATGAACATTCTACAGACTATATGAATGCATCTTAGGATTTATTGTTGTTTTTAGTTAATATTGATCTAAGGAAATAACAGAAACAATAGGAACATAATTGACTATGCATTTATGTTTTGTAACTATACAGCATTTAAATATAACATAATAGCTCAATTAAACCGCTCCATGCTCAAGGCAACCAGAAATGCCATAAACATGTGCTTCATCCAACAGGGAGAGGGTTAAATGCATTTATAACTACGTCAATGGTTTTATTGTCACGTTCCTAAAATGTTCATTCAATCAAAGTGTCTTAAATCGTCAAATTAGAAGGTGTGAGATTGTTCCTATAATTACACACAACACATTTTTATTTTGGTTTAAAATCAGAAACTAAGTCTAGACTAAGTGACTTCCGCCATGCTGTCAGCACGTCGGTATTTCGGTCATCATATCACAGCCATAATAACTTGGAAGCCCAACATATTGAGATCAATGGTTTCAACTGCTTTGATGCACTTTTCTAAAAGCGCTGCAATGCCGTATATAGGATTTGCAATCATGATAAATATAGTGTAGTTGGTATAAATCAGTTAACATTGATGTCGGATGTCTTACATTTAAAGTTTTATGTCAAAGATCACACTTCCCCTGATGTGTCAATGATGTTTTTATAAGTGACTGTTGCGTAGGCCTAAGTTGGTAAACACAATAATATAAATCTGTATATAATTACCAGTCAATCATGTACTTCTAAATATTACGTGAAAGTACACGTAGTACTTTAATTTTGTATATATTTCTATATAAATACTGAGACTTTAAAGAACATCCCGGATGATGCCATCTCGTAATCGACATAATGATATTACTTATATATTACTTTAGTGTAGATTCGTTCTTAATAACTATATACGTAATCGTTTTAAACATCGTTGGTGTTACTGAGTCGCTGTTTTATATACACCTGAAGATGTTGCACGTTTTTAAAATCATACTTATCATACTTATATACACCGACCTTCTTTCTGATATATGTATTAATCATTGCGGAGGTTAATGTTCGCTGTAATGTCCTTGAAAGTTTTGCAACTTGAAGTGTTCCATATTGCCATTGCAAATGTGATTAGCCTGCATACATGGCATTTTATAGCACAGTAAAGCATCCGTGGTGCTGGTAACTGGAAGGCTGAAGGTCACACTTGTCGGTAAGCGTGTTACACGCTGTCAAGAAATCCGTTTGATGGTCTGCTCTGGATCAAGTAAACAGATGACCTGTCTCCATGTAAGATGAACAAGACCCGCTCATAAGTTATCAGCAACTCTAATCTAATTACCTCCACAGAAAATTGAACGGTTAACTTGCTGTTGTTGTGATCGTGAAGTTAGGATAACGAGGAACACGCATGAAAGAGTTGAACCCTGTAGGATAATTAGTGATGTAGTTACGGATACTACGAAAACAAGATCTAGATTGTGGTTATTTTTCCAAAGACAATGCAAGTTGATTGAGAAACACACACACACACACACACACACACACACACACACACACACACACACACACACACACACACACACACACACACACATATATATATATATATATATATTTATCCCATTTTTTTCATCTGGAAATTTGTGATCTATTTTCTTTTATAAAACAATATTTATTTCAAAAACTTCCGGGATTCACGAACATCCGGAGAAAATATTACGCGAACATAGGTAACACTTGAAAAAATACGGTACGAACATAGGTGGCACTTGCGAACGAAATATCGGTGGGGGCGATAAGGTCATGTGGCGGGGGCGGATTGACTGTTGCGTATAATGACTGGGGACGTAATGACATAGGACACAACATTTAGGGGGCGAAACATCATTCATCCATCTGAACGACAAGAATGGTTAGTATGGTGATTGCTATTTATGTTAGCGGCAAATATATATCGACATATCATTGTAAAATGGTATGATTGATTTATTTGAAATTAAGGTTTATAATAGCATTACACATTATGTTGCCCATATCACGGCAGGCCATATTACAGAAGGAAGACACATGCAACACCTGTGGCACTGTGTTGCAGTAAACCTGCGAGTAGTCTGATATATAGTAATAGGTTTTCTGATGCCATTGATCTGTCAGACAATTTACTGTCTTGTGTAAAAATAAGCATGGGAGAATAACTAAATATATATTATCATATCATGGTAATATACTACCAATCGTCTCTGTATACATTATCATTAAGTCGAGCATTTTGTGTTTCTTGTTAAAGTTCTGCAAAGAACAAAGAGCAGGTCAACCGGTATTTATGTGAAGATTTTTAAAAATCTATTGTAAATAAATCTATATTTCTACAACAAGAAACTATGCAATGGAACACCAACTTGGAAAGAAAATTGTTTTAGATATGCATTCCCGGTAGTAGGTTTCGCGCTAACGGGACGGTGGTATTGATTGATTTTGGCAGTACGCAGCTGTCATAGAAGGAAACATAACTCAAGGAACACTCTGGGTATTACAGACCTATAGCAATGCCAGGCACGCACGTATGTCAGATGGCTTTTCTGTGTAAGTGTCGTCTTCATTGACAGTGATTTAGAACAAGAGAATTATGACCCCACTGGTCCTCCGTTACTGCCGATGAATGCTCATTGAATAGGTTGATATATAACTCTTACTGACTATGCTTGCGTATTTGAAATAATATACTCATGAAACTAGAGCTTTAAAGACTAGTTGAAATACAACTATTTTATTATACAGTAACTTCAAATTAAAACAGTTGCATGCATATTATATTGAACGGAAAAACAACAGTAACTATGAACAACTGTAGTATATGCCATACCGTATAGGCCGCATGTTATAATCAATGTCATAATGATATATCTGAATTGCAAACACGTGCATGCGAGGTTTAACATTGATGTAGGACATTATTGTACAGAAGACGTTGCTTAGATAGTGAGCGTAATTCCTTCAGCATTGCATAGCACAGACTACATTGTATGTATTATTTGTAATGGTTGTAATATATGTGTACGTTGCAGTTTGGGCTTCGTATTATAATTCAAACCTTTTCAGAACCTTTTAGTTGTGAAGCTAACTGTTATCCACAACAATGGTGTTTTCCCAATACTTTCGTTTCTAACTGTCAAATTGGAACTGCCACTCAGATATATATGAAACTATTACTATTGGAATAGACCTATATGCTACATTAAGTAGATAGCATAGGTTCCAGTCCGAACGTCCAATTAAGTGAAGATACGTTTCTGGTGGAGTCCTCGAGGTTGGAAATAACTGATTTTTGGTCGAATAATACTTGAAGATATTTAGACAGTTTCTTAATAAACTGGTGGTCAAATTACGCGGGCACTTGTCTCTGGTATGAAGACCGTGGGCCATCTCAGACCGCTCTCCTCCCGGACACTGTGATAACCTCACATATTGCCTCCATGATATATGTAACCTGCACGTCTATACCCCCGGGGAGAGCTAGAATGTTGCTTACAATGCAATAGGCGCTGCAAGTGGAGCGAATTATATTTATAGACGTACCCAGTTTACTGATTTTGGTGATAAGCTTGTAGGTGAAATGTGCATGAAAGTTGTCTTTTTTACGTACCTTACGTTGCCTCACGATTTATTATACATGAACCATGCTGAACAACATAATTCATCTCTGAATCAAACATAACATTAAGGATACGATCCTTTGTAACGTCGTATTAAGATTTTCTCTGGATTTTTAGTCAATCTAAGGCACCGACTTCTGTTAGCCATTCACCGGAATTCCTAGTTTTAAATGATATTCTTCGAAATTCTAAAAATAGACATGACGCACTTGCAGCCGCTATACGTGTCTCTCTTCATGTGAATCTTATGGTGTTCCAAAGAGGACATCGCGAGTGCAGATGAGGTTCCATCTTTGGTATATAAGCCTATGTCGTTTCGGTTTGTAAAACAACGTTCTACTTAATTATATGTTGCAGTCAGAACAAAAACGTTACGAGTAAATTCTAGTATAACAAGATATCGGGGAAGTCTTACGAAATGTGACGTCGTTCACGAAATCCTGCTTAAAATGGTGTGTACAGTAACCTTTGGGGGCACACAGCACCGTCAGGGTCGACGTCGACGTCGTTATATTGACGTCACAGTTTTAGAACGAGACATTATCTTTAGTTGCAATGGCCTCATTAGAACACCATACATATAATATTCGTGAACATAATATAGAGTATGTATTCACTTGGTACATTAGTACCCAAACAAGCTCAGCATACTTGCTCTAGATACGAGCACTAGCTGTAGAACGTGTTTACCTGTCTGTTGAAACAAGATACAGAGAATTAATCCTGTAATTAGAATATCGCTGATAGAAGAGCGAATGTTTCCTTTTAATTCTATGTTATTTATATCAGCTTCCATGTAATTTCTGGAGATACTAATGATTATAATGGCAGCCACACGTGTCTCTTGTGATACTCAGCCCGTGACTTGTTTATGAACCATGCATTTTCGTGCTTTCAATCCCCGGAGCTAATCTACATCTAGATCTAGTCAGTATGTCAATATCATCCAGCACCGTGTGTTTTGTATCAAACCACAAACAATATACTTAAACACCATTACTGTTGACTTATAAATCGTTAAGGTACCCCTTTGGCAGTTCAATCGACGTACTGATATTGCGTTTCGGTGTTCGTCTATCGACGCGTCACTGTGGTGGGCATCTAATGATATCCTGAGAGGGGCGTCTACTCCACATTCATTAGAATGCGATGTTGGAGCCCACGCTTTTGCAGAACACTAACACTTTAAGAACTAAGTACGGTTTCGTGACATATCCGTGTGTAAGGCCTACTGAAACAGTGTATTATGTTGTTATATTACTCCAGTTTCTGAAATGTATTCATCTATTGTTTTCTAAAGAATTAAAGAGTATTATAAGTTGGGAGTCAACCAACATATTTGGTCCCGTCATGAACTTACTATGTATACCTATAATAACCATTCGATATTCTTCTTTAGAATACGCACTAATCTATGCGCATTAATCACACACATTCACATACACATACGCTCATACATACAACAAGCCTATATATAATCACGGCTCCTTCTCCTTGCATTACTACTACAAAGTAGCACTATCAAAGAACGTTACATCTATCTCATAATGCTCTCTATTAGCTGTAGTTAGCTCCATTGTAGAGAGCATTATACACTTACATATCTCCGTAATGACGTACATCTACACGTGACCAAAAGCAGTGGACAGATAACCAACCTTGTCTTACTGCCCTCCCACTTAATGCATCAATCAGACTAACCTTAAACGCATGCCTCTGGAATTGATCTCCATCTTGAGAAATTCTCAGAAATACTGCTGTTAATGACTTGTACTGTAGAGCTATATTGAGAGCAATGCCCCTGGCACGTAACGTTTAATCCGGCGCGTATCAGACGTTCTTTTGTCTTTTGTTACCACTGTTGGATGAAACCCAGACAAGAGCCGCTATTCTGTTTCCAGTCTTTTCTCCTGGCTTCTATTCAGTTCTTTCTGAATTCTCGCTGTCAGTTCAACGTTATGACCCCCGGCTTTATTGTCCGCTGTAGGTGTATCTCAGAATCTGGCTAATTTCTAGTCAGTCAACATTTGGTGTGCAGTCCTGTATAGGAAAACTACATCCAGAAGTGTATGTCACTCTAGGCTGCGTCTTTGAATTCAGAAAGAAAATGGTAAAATGATGCCAAAACAATTTCCCCACATTACCAAGCTGGCTACTTTCTGCTACGTTAATTATATATTTGACTTATAACGAAATTGATGACAGTCTTGCTTTGATAATCTATTACGAAAGCTCTTCGTTATCGGTTCTGTAAATGATTGCCTTGTATTGAGTTCTTCTAGAACGTCACTTAATCCACGTCGTGATCATTACTTACCATTAACCGTGCGCATATAATTACGATAAAAGACCCACTAAGTTAGTTTTTCATAAAGAGAAGCCATATGTTTCATGTAATAGCATTGTTTGTGTAATGCACAGTTCTATCACGTTTGATACCCACTTAACAGCCCAGTGAAATTCTCATCACATCTCGCGAGAGATCAAACGTTCGTAATATGCCAACGCGGTATTTCCCGGAAAGTTTTAAAATATATTTGAATTAAAAATGAAATACGTTAAAATATCAATAGGACAATAACTATTAGTTGTCGTTTTTAATGAAAACCTACGCGAATACTCGCTAATAGCAGCCATTTCTTCTGATACGCAGAGCAGTCGTATAGTCATTGCGTGAAGTAAGGAAAACATAAATGGATGTCTAGATCTATCAGTTGCTAAAAGGACGTAAGATGGATCTGCCAATTGAAATCCTTCATACGGTCGGGAGATCTATGTGAATGATAAAGCTAACTGTTCATCTCAATGAAAAGATTAAATAACGACATCCATATAGTGTTGCTAGACGAAAAAAAATTAGAGTAAAAAAACGCATCTGTACTTTTATTGTAAGAGTGCACTATATGTACAGTCATATATATTTCGTTATTATTACTATTTTATTTGTAAACCCATGTATTGAATCTGCGCTGTGACAACATAATATCTATTCTATATTTCGCCAGGCGTATTTAGCATATACTTTCCCTAAAAAACACGTGTTGTCGTAGAAATTGCACCGATATCAAAATAATATCCAAAACTTAGAATTGCCAAATATTTTACTAGTTGAAAAAGTATTGCGGCGTAGAACTCAGTGTCATTATAAAAAAATAATCTGAAAGGACATGAACTAATCTCATGATAATACGCCGGAAATTAAATTTCCGCTCAATTCCGTGTTGCATTTTGTCAGTTTGCCCATAAATAGCTGTAAGAAAATTGAAATATTACGAATTTCAATAACCGGAGATGAACGGGGTAAAACAATGAATTAGAAAGGTGGAACATATGATGGCAGTCAATTGGCTATGGTATTGATCTTAAAGGATGAAGGGTCTTCAAAAGTGGCCCAGTTGCTCAATGGTGTAGGTGGGGGAATAAACCCATGCTTAATGTAATAGTCATGATCATGATGCAGACTAATTGAAATCGCAATAGCCATCAGAGTTATGTAGGCCATAAACATGAACGATTAGACGCATGTCTATTAAAATGTGTTATTCCCAAATTGAAAATTAATTCTTGGCATACAGTGAACCGGAGACGTGATGAATCAACTCATCTATGAAGGAATTGCAAGCAAACGTTTCCGTTACGTATTATATTTTAGTCGTACAACTTTCAGTTATGTCCCCTTGCATTGTTATAGTGAAGCAAATAAATATACAACCATATTTTTATTTGCTTCATAATAACAATGCAAGGGGACATAGCTGAAAGTTGTACGACTAAATTATAATAACTTTCAGTGGAATTGTGTATACCAAACAGCAGTGGAAAGGTTTTTGGATGTATAAACATGATTTTATGTAAGTCAAGTAAATGTACTTTGCAGTTGTAGCTAAGAACTACTCCAAAATGACCATACATATCTGTGATACTGTGCTTTTACAATGGTGATTTAAAAGATTCATCGCTGTTAATAGCATTGTATACGGAGGAACATCTACAACACTTTTATTGCAACTATAATAAGTATAGACACGTTCTTATGTGTACTATTAAATAATGTTGTACATCAACCTGGAAGTAATCTTACATGTTAATTAGCATAGAGCAATGCCAATCTCAATTGTCTGCAAAAGCTTTTAAACACTTAGAACTGTTTGACACAGACAGACAAGTTCACATGAACCTCTCGGCTTGAAATTCATTCTCAATTTTAGAATACAAACGTAATTTGTTCCCTGACACGTGATGTCACTAGCTCTAGCGCGTCAGTGTCGGTAGATTAACACCATTGAGATAAAATCCTGAACTCAAAACTAAATTAATACAACCATGGCTATCTGGTTCAGGCAAACACAGCGCCCACTATTCTAATTTGTTGGATATTGTTAGTAGCTAAAGGATGCGGAAGTGTGTTCACCGTTCAGAACACACCAGTCTTGGAACAGAGAGAAGCACGACACCAAGGAGTCGAGGAGAACAGTTCAGATTCAGCAGCAATCTGAACCGTCGCTGAAGAAAACACACTAAATTATTCTCATATATGATAATCGGTGTTTACTAATATATGGTTTTAAATAATGGTAGGTTGTTTATAAACTTTCAATGTAAAATTCAGTTATTGTAGGAAATCGCTTCGAGAACACGAGAATAGTCTGTGCCATTCAATGATTCATCGTCGATAGCAAGATATACATGGAACATAATGCATGTACAATACATATACTGTATACAAGAAAACAACGACAACAACGATAACAACAACAACAACAGCAACAACAACAACAGCAAAACTAAATAGTTTCGCTATCTATACAACTACACAAGTTCTAAAGTTCTTTCATTTTCAGAGTTACCTCCAAGTTACCTCCAAGAACCTATTTAGCGTAAGATGCATGTGTACATCGTAAATCAGTAATTGTTTCAATGTTTCTTTAGAAAAGTATGTATCCTCGAAATTTGTGATATTAGTACCTTTGGCATTAAAGTAAATAATGTAAAGAATATTCACAGGGATTTCCACGTAATTTTGAACCTATATAAAATACTGAAGTTAATAGTATTTGCCTCAATATGCATACTAGTAGTATGGCTACATGTGCTCCCAATAATTGAACTGTTCATCTCTTTCAAATGTGCTTTCACTCAATGGTTACATCTTCTCATTGCTCCAAACTTCACTATTCTACAGGATAATAGGTCGAATCAGAGAGAAGGGAAACCATAAACCAGAATATCAGACTCAGATAATTGCCTCTGTTGCATAAGACCGCATTCAATCTCGCCTTGTAGTGCGTATCACCTCACTAAGTAGACTCTAAGAATACTGTATAGACTCTTAACGTCCAGTGTCGTGAGAAGATTGCTAACGCAGGTCTAGCTCCCCATCACGTGATCCTCCCGATTGCTGTCACTGTCTTCGACTGGGCTGTGTATACAACTAGAAGAAGTCGCCAATTGCGCATTAACTCTGAGGTCACATTCAGAGAACCAGTCGTGGACTACCATTCTCCAATGATTGACATCACTTATCAAACTTTTAACAAATTCAAAAGATTCTTCTGCTTTAAACTAATTTTGCTATGTAAATTAAAAATAGATTATATATAGCAGACACTCTTTTAACATGAAAATGTGTGGATCTCGTTGGTTGACAGCAACGTTCTCAGTTTGTTAAGTATTATTATTCTATGTAGCAAGTTTTAAAATTATCCCTACATTTACATAATTAAATTTTGTAAATTAATATATGCAGTTATCAAAATCAGGTAGCTTTATCGTGAGAGTTTTGCGTATCTTGTTGATTGACACCAAAGTCGGCCTCCATTGGTAAAGAGGTCTTCATCAAGTCCAGAAGGAGTTATCGTCCGTCTCAATGATACTTCCAATGTGGCTTCAGTGCTACACGTACGTGGATTCTTTACATGCTTTTCTGGAAAAAGTCTGATCTTGCTCGCCGTGATAAGTGCAATACATGTTACTTTCTTCTTCTAATCTACATATCTGTCGCAGTCACTACAGCAATGCTAAGGTCAACCAATTGAATCAAAACAATTTAAAAGTGGAGAAAACTTCCTGTATGAAGAGACGACGGGAGTAATTTAGTATTATACTTGGTTCTTATAAAAAAAATATCGATTTCCTATAAACAATTTGTATTTCTATTTAGAACTGTAGTAAAAACCGCTGTTACATGAAGTTAACAAAAATTGCATTTTCTTCAGCGCAAAGAGTTATAGTGCTGCCTGGATCAGATTTCAATTTAGTTAGCTTTCGACGTGAATAATTATTCAAATGTAAAATAACGCTAATGTGTTTCGATATGCTAACTATATTTGATTATTAAGATTTAAAGAGCAATTCCGTCTTAAAATGAAACGTATCTTAGCTATAGAACTACTAGTCTATCATGTTATCGTATGTCTACATCCACCAAGACGCTTTGTTGTAATGTTAAACTATAGATGTTTCAAATTACGCTCATATCTTGTAAGGTAAAACAGTTTTATGAAGCTTTATTACGCTATATAACATTGTACATGTTTAGTTGCAAACTATGTAAGCTTACACATGATCTTGAATTTGTATAGTGCATGCAGTACACTGTTTTACATTACGACTTTCTTTGATAGGTCTGTACATGAGGTACCAAAGAACTTTGTTCTACATTGCAGACAACCGTCCAGACCAAGAGGAGATGACAGATTCAAATGTGTTGCTATTGACATTGACTATTGTTCAGAATACAAGTATTTATGAATGTGGATTAATGAATGTTGTGACTATAAAAAGACTGTACAAGAAGTGTGTAAATCTGCAAACCGTGCTCTCTGTGTAGTAATGTCAAAGTTTAACAGCCTAGGTGGACTTAGTCATTCTGTGTATACAAAGCTGTTTGACAGTTATGTGCAGCCGATATTGAACTATAGTGCCAGTGTGTGGGGCATTAACATGTATAAAGAAATCAACAAGATACAAAACAGAGCAGGCAGATTCTATCTCGGTGTACGAAGAAACAGCTCAAATCTTGCAGTGAGAGGTGATATGGGTTGGCGGTGTGCAGAAACAAAAGTCAAGATTGAAGTTACAGCTAAGCATGACTCAATAAGTGCAACTGTGTATAGATGGTCAGTGAGAAGAAAAAAATCATGGGATTATCGAGCTAAAGAACATTACTTGTTTATTTTGGTCGATGTCTTCCTTTCTGGAGGAGTAACACTATTTATTTGGTGGTTAATTGGTGAATGTGTGGACACCGTTTCAAATGTCGTAAAAGCAGCAACAAAGCAATACTAATCTTTATCAACATTTTATTTTACTTCTTGCCACCCTGGCATTTAACAGATCCTTATGTGTGCTTGTATTGCAATATTTAGTTAGCATTTGCAGCGCCTATAATTATCTGCGCAGCCCTAGGAGAACACCCGTCTACATCTGGTATCGCCTGGCGTACACATTCTATCGGGTCGTCCCTGTAGAATTAAGAACAAGTGATTAGTATAATTAGTTATTATGCAGTGTTCAAAAGGTCGTTATTATATCATGTAGAAACCTTTGTTATTACTAGAACCCTATTTATTAAATCTACCCTACTGTATGCGCATTTGGTTAACAAGATTACGAACATCCAATCACAGGCTACCATTAGAAACTTGCCGTTGGCAAAATATACCTCGAGATTTAAGATTATGTACTGTTTGTAACGAAACAATATGTGATGAATACCACTTTTTACTTGTAGACAGACAGACAAACTTGTCTCACCTTAGAATTTTTTTTTTTTTAAACATGGACTACTACTATTCAAATAGTCTTTTATATCCTATTATATATTGAATATATTGTATTGTATGTTCTCTGTGTCACTATAATGTGAATTTTGAGAATAAACCTATTTGATTTGATTTGTTAACAGACGGCCCGACCTTTTGACGAATTAACTGCACAGCTGTATCAATACTGTTTATAAGGATCAATTAATTTTAGCTTGATCTCCATTTGATATTACCTGGGTTTTGGGATAGCCACACATAGTTACATCCCCTTTCCTGTAGTATATGTCTTTTACACTTTTAAATAGCTTAAATGTACAGTTAGTGTTATTGCTTTGCATAATAAACATTATTGTGTACACGATATTAACACATTTTGAATCCGATGATAATACATTCCCCCACCATTTAATTTGTCTAACTTTAACTAGTATACTAAGTGGGTAACGACCTAATACACTATATAATCAGGTGTTGTTTGTTTAATATTTAGTATGTAATGTACTTACAAAATTTAAGATGTAGGCGTTCCAGAATTTGGATATTTTCATAACCCCACACCTCTGATCCATATAGTAGTATTGGTTGAATTAGATTATCAAATAATTTTAGTGTACAATCAATTGGCATTTCTAGTTTTCTAATGATTCTAAATACATTGAACATTGCTTTGGATGCTTGGTTTACTATACGTTTGATAGCTTTACAGAACCGACCATTACCTGAGAATAACACACCAAGATATAGATATTCATTTACAATATCTAGATTTACATTTCCTATGCTAAACACAAACTTTTTCTTAATATAACCTCTAGAAAATATCATTACTTTTGTTTTACTTAAATTTATTTGTAATTTCCATAATGTACAATATTCTTCGAATTTATTTAATGCATATTGTAAACCCTCCGGCGTTTCCGCCAGTAGCACAGTATCATCTGCATATAGTAATACCATAAGTTTGATAAGTGTTCCTATTTCCTTTTCTATATAGTTATTTATTGTACTTAGACCAATTACATTGTTATCCGAGAGGTAGGCTTCGACATCATTAATATACAATGCAAATAGGAAAGGGGATACATATTCACCTTGTCTAACGCCTATTTTACATGGGAACGATAAGCTTACTTCATCGTTGGAGCTAATATAGGATTTTATATTACCGTACATGTTTTTTATAAGCCGAAAGCATTTATTACCTATACTACTATTGAGCATTTATATATACAGCCATTACACCAAACAATATCAAAGGCTTTGCAAAACGCAATATATACACAAAAGAGCTTTTTATTTAAGCTTTGATAAATGTCAATTACTTTTTTATATTCTTTTAATCATGCGTGTTTTATTCTTATGTGTAAATAGTGTATAGTGTCTCGTAAGCCAATACTTTGCTGGATGGTAGGAATTTTACAATGTTTTATAAATTCGTGTATATCCCTATCATGTGACACTTATAATAACATATTTCTGTCTGTCTGTAAAGGTGTGGATTAATATAAACATCGGTTAATCCACAGTCATTTAATATAGTTTGTACATGTTCCAACCATTTAGTCTTGACGGTATTTAAGTTCATTATACATGATAAAGTTTATTCGAATATTTCAATTGTTTATTACTATATGTAAGAGAGTGCCAAAAACGTACAATTCTTTTTGATATTGCAATATTAATAGGTAACGCTCATAGTTCGCCATATACCATGTAAGTTGGTGTAGATGATGTTAATCCGGCTGCAACCGGATTAAAATCATCTACACCAACTTACATGGTATATGGCGAACAGTTTTTACATATATATATAAAACAGAGCGGGCAGATTCTATCTCGGTGTACGAAGAAACAGCCCACATTTTGCAGTGAGAGGTGATATGGGTTGGCGGTGTGCAGAAACAAAAATCAAGATTGAAGTTATGAAACAGTTTCACAAAACGGTTACAGCTAAGCATGACTCAATAAGTGCAACTGTGTATAGATGAACAGTGAGAAGAAAAGTTCATGGGATTATCGAGCTAAAGAATTAGTCTAGAAACTGAATCTCCATAGTGATGGTACAGATGTGATCAACTATTGCATGGCAACCGACAGATCTGTGTTTCTATCTAAGGCATTAACTATTCTAGACTCGTGGGACAGAGAAACGTGGTATTCGGATTTGTTCAATTACAAGGGTGCTACGAATGGAAATATACTTCGTACCTATAGACTTTTTAAACAAGATATACAAACCTGTCACTATGTAAATATTAACCTACCAAGAAAACACAGAAGCATTTTAGCATCACTAAGACTTGGAAACCTTCCCATTAATATTGAAAGAGGACGGTATACCAGGCCGATAACACCATTATCAGATCGACTATGCACCAACAACAAAACAGAAGATGAAATCCACTTCCTAATTGAATGTAATTTTTATTCTAAATAACGAAGTTCACTTTTTAACAAATGTATGCAATATAATTGTATGTTTAACACACTAAATTCATTTCAGAAATTGGAATGGCTTTTTAATTCAAATGTTATACAATATCATCTATAATCTAATGCTGTATTTCTAATGTATAATCTTAGAAGACTGTCCTTATGATACTTTTACTGAATATATGCTTATTGTATCACTATGTGTATATTTTATTTAACATGCTGTGATATATTTATACATGTACCTCAAATGGTCTTAAATACTCTGTATATTTTATATGTAAATGCACAAGACACGATAATAAACTACTTTATTATTATTATTATACTAACTTTTAAAATTATAACTTACGAAGTTTCGAGAATACCGGCCCATGCTTGCCCTGGGAGTACTCATTAACATCGTATACCATCACGGTGCTTTGTGTAAATAGTCAGACTCATTTGATACGAATTATGTGTGCTTAGCATCGGACGGGCTATCCTACACTGTTGATATGATTAGAGATGGATGGACAGACAGACACGTATAGTTGCACACATTTCCTGTCTTCGTAATTGTTTCAACAAAAAACGTTCAATGCTATGTGTGCTGAAGTAATGTAGACGTGATGTTGGTACTATTCTGTGTTTTCTTATTGCGCGGCGCGACTATTAAATCGAAGACGTATCTACAAATAGACAGATCACAGTAGAAATGCTCACGTGGCTACGTTAACGGAGTGAGCCATGCGTACGTACTATATAGCAACGTGGATTTGTAGTAACTCATGTGTTAAACACGGTTATATCGGAGAACAGCTGGTGCATATTGTTTTCATTAATAAATAAATGGAATACAATGATGTATTGTGCATGCGCACGAACAGGATCCGGAACGTCTTTACGTATTACTGTCTGTTGTCAGTTACGTTCAAAATGGAATATTCTTTCCTACATTGATAACAGTTTGGAGAGGTCTTTCTTCCATACTATAAGTGTGGACGCAAGACATCTCCAATCAAAATTAATATAGAGCAACTGATCATACAGATCTGCACTAATTGACAGGGGAATCAATGGTTAATTACTAATGAGAGAGTCTTTTAATTAGTGAGACGGTCCTCTTTCGCAACATAACTATTTCCGATGGCCATAACAAATATCTCATTGTGCATGTTCAGGTACGTAAGGACCGTGTTTGGATCTATTTAATGAATATCTACCGAATTGGTTCGGGATCTCCTAAGCCTCCTTAATACGATAATTGCGTGAGCCAGAACCGATGTCGCTATTTGCGTGGCGTTGGCGGGAAATTCACCGTGACGTGAATGAAATTATAGCCTATCTTTGCACTATATTCTTGAACCTGCTGGGTTTTTTTCAGAAGGTCCTATTGGAAGATTCATGTCACATTCAACTCAGTCTAGTCACTAGCTCGGAAGGTTAGTTTCGTCAATAACTGTGGTCTCATTATTGGGGCGTTATTAATGGTAAAACACTGTCTATATTTTAACAGCAGGTGGATCGTGATTAAGGATTGATGGCAACTGTTCAACACGACATGGACAAGTCGTTACTCATAGGAAGGGCAGACACTGTCTTGCACTTTAATCATCAAGGACACAAGACAACCAAAATCTACTTTAGTAGGCATACTATGAATTACTATGATCATATACTAATTTCATATGACCAAGATATATAGACAGCATATGGTTGAAAGTGAATTATTGGTTTATGTTACAACGGGAATCGTTCACCAATACGTGATGATGAACTAATTAATTATGCAATATGAGCCAGCATAAGAGGTAATACATTGAAATAGTTTCATATATATATCAGATCTCTGAAAACTAGTTATAAAACCAATAGAAGTAACTAGATGCATTTATAATGTCGTATTGTCTTGTAATACATATGCATTTCAATAGCATAAGTCTATATCATATTGATAGTCAGTCCAGTTTGGTATATTTCATCGAGTTCCAAGTCTGAAAATGACGGCTGGTAGTGACCTAAACATGCAGATAGAAATAAAATAACAACTCTTCTAATAAATGAAATACACTTTGCCACCACAATCTAATGTGTACTAAGACAACATTTAAAAATCATTTTAAAAAACGATAAAAAAGGCCATGGTTTTCATTATAATAATTTAGTATTTGAAAGAAATATGCAATATAATAATTTTGTTTTTGAAAGAAAAGGTTCAAAAGCACATTATACAATCTACCACTTACTTAACGTGGATATTATAATCGTGGATATATTCATCCTACTTTCTTACTTGCCGTCATGTAAACATCACCATTGCATCGTAGTCCTTGTCATAAAGAGCTTCGCTTTGCTCAAAGGCATTGCATTGGTCTATTTATGGCAGATTGCAAGTGCAACCCAGGGTATCCATCCACACAGCTCTTGTATACGCCAAGAGACCACAGATAAGAGCTCTCTTTGCAGGGCATTAGCTACCGGTAAAGAGAGCATGACGGTTTCTTATTAAGCAAGCTATAGGTATTACACAACCAAATACTTTTCCATAGGCCACAATGGTAGCGTTTGGATTGATGTAATCTTTAGGAAGG